>JAVQKC010066323.1:0-11952 GCA_036025475.1 Philypnodon macrostomus
AGTGATTCTCCACAGTGTACCCAACATAAAATATTATTATGACCCCACCCTACAACAAACAGGAAGTCGGGCATTTTGGATTGAAAATGGGAGGTCAGGTATATTTGACAGCCTCTAACTTACACATACATGCACTCATTTTGGCCCCATTCTCTGAAAAATCTGTTAATAATATCCCAGTTTTTAAACACCTGTATATTTCCTGTACATCTCTTAAATCCCATTCCTTCCCTATTATAATGCTCGATTTGAACTTTAGCAGGTGGCCCTCACAATGACTGCACCTAAATTAACTGAGCTACTACCATGTGATATTGTATTATCTAGTTATGTTAACCTAACATAACTAGCTAATGTTAACAAGCAAGTAAGCTGGTATACCTATACCTAATGTGAGTGTACATTACCTTTATTTGTGCATGCAATCCACTGCAATGGTGTGACGTCATAGTTGTGTTGACCGACGGAAAATGTGAATACTCGAACCTAGACAAAAGACAATAAAGAATGAAAAATGTACATAGAGCATAAAATATTAGCGCAGATTATGTATTTCTTTAGACTGACTGTTTTGTTCGGCCAGTTGTACTGCAAGAAGACATCTTGAGCTCGGTCCTCTCCTCCATCGGTGAACAACATGATGATCTTGTTGCAGTTTGCTCTCGGGACATTGGTTTTCTAAAAGATAAACAATAAAAAATATTAAGGGCAAGATGTACAAGACAGGGTCAAAGCCTGCAATGTTGAATGGTTTAGAGACAGTGGCACTCAAAGGAAAATGGCAGAGCTGGAGATAGCAGATCTTAATGACGAGGTTCTCTTATATAGGATCAGAAATCAATGCATCAATGGGACAGCTCATGTTAGATGTTTTGGAGATAAAATCAAGGGTGCCAGATTGAGATGGTTTGGACATGTACGGATTAGGGCTGCATGATGTGAGAAAAACATTGTTCAATATTGCAATATCAATATTATTAATAGATGACCAAAAGCAATTGGTCTTGAAGATGCTATAGCTATAAAAATTAAATAATAAATAAATGAATAATACCTGCCAAGCACTTACATTTAACAGCTGGTTGAAGGCAAAATGAAACCCAGATTTGTAGTCTGTTGTGCCCTTAGCTTGCATCTGTTGGACTGCTTCTTTGAAAATCTTTTTATTGCGCACATTCGCCTGGACAAGATGTTTGAAGCAGGGTACCACAGCTTCAGCCTTCTCATTGAACTAAAACACAAGAAACGACACTAATGTAGAAAACAGGGAGGAAAGTCTATCTGTCTCAGACAAATGGTTATAAATGCCCATATACCCACCCTGGCCACATTGACATAGTCATCATCCGACAAAGTGTCCAGCATTTCCATTACTGAAGCCTTAATGAGTTTAAGAGTCAGCCCACTGACACTACCGCTCCTGAAAGACAAATATATTATAGTAACACTGGTCACTTTATTAGGAAGACCTTGTATCTATGTGTCGGTTGGGGACTTATCTCATTGATTTTAAAAATGTTTAGTTTTTTAGCTATGGTAGTCTGACTTCGAAATGTACATTATTTAGGTACAATTAATATAGGGACAGCTGGGGAAGAGTAAAGCTTGTACTGCACTCCCCATCTGGAAAGCACTGGACCAGAAACAACAGCATTTTGCAAGACAGATTGTTTATTCAAGCACTGGCCACTTCTTAGACAGAAAAAGTAAAAAAGAAAATGCCAAAATTCTATTATGAATAAATTAAATTATATTGGTTAATTTGCAATGTTGTGTGGAATAACTAATTACCTCTTGGCCACGCTTACTTTTCTAATATAAAAAATCAAGCCCCTATGTTGTGGATGAGTGGTGGTGGCTGGGAGCAGAGAAACATTTTGGGGTAATGTTGTTTTTATGTTCTATAACCTTTTCCCTGTATAGCTCTGGATAGCCCAGAAAACCTTTGAATATATCCATTGGACTAGTGGCTGCCATGGCGACAATCTTGTAGACGCAATGAGCCGACACGTTATAATCAAGGACTGCTCTAGTGTCCTCTTCAGCCCAATATTAGATCTGATTTACAAGACTGTGTTCTACTAACCAACTCAATGATTGGTACAGAGGGTCAGCAACACTATGAATGCAATACACTGTGGTGCTTAGCCGTGACAAAATGTTGTCAAATGTACATATACATGACAAGCTACAAAGTACAATATGTATGAACACTGATCTGGCAGATCTAGGCAACATTATGACCACCTGCCTGACCATCTCTTGGTCAACTGCAATGTCCCGGAAATGAAATTATGGAGAGTGTGGAGTGACATTTGAGTCTGGATTTGAACACACAATGCTCTAGAAGCTCTGACTCTGGGTCACCTGTCCCACCAACTGAGCTAAATCTCAGCCAGATTGTGATAGCTAAACTGGGACTTGGGGTTTCAAAACTCTTGCGACATGTTCCCTGACTGCGGTGGTCAGTTTCTGTCAAAAGTAAAAACACTGGTGAACAGCACTATGTAGAGCTGATACAGCTCAAACTTCCATTTTGAGTTTGAATCTGAATTACAACAGTTTACTGAATGTCTCCTGCTCCTCCCTGATTTCCTGTAATATCTCAAATAATAATAATAAAGGCATAAAAGCCCCAAAAAATAGTATGCCAGAATATACATATATGTACGTACGTATGTACGTATTTATTTATTTATTTTTTCAGCTTCTAAAACATAAACTTTGATGTCTCATTTACTGCCTACTATATCCCATCCACTAACAGGTATTACATTTTACCTTTGGACTTTGTAACTATGTTCTATGAGTGAAATCATCGACAGAAGGGGTTATGTCATAATAAAGGTTTATAATATCAACAAAAGCATGTGTTATGAGCCACACTGTACCGTCAGCGGCATGTGCAGAGTGGACGTGTGAACATGATCTTGTTTATGCACACAAAGCTACTCACTTAAAAACAACAACAAAAATGATATGGATATTATTATGTCGTATTAGGGATCTTCTTAGACAGTGTTTCTCAAACTCGCACCAAGTAAATCCTTTCAAAATCTGCCTTTACAATGATAATTTTAATGAACTACAATTAAATCTGTAAAAAATACAGGATGGGCCTAAGTCTGAGCCAAATCAGCACGTGAAAGTGAAGTGAAAATGCCCACGTTGGTATAAACTAATGGCAGTAGAAGGACATGTTTTTGTGTGTGTACTATTCTTACACATCAACAAGTATGACCATGTCTTTGGGTGAGGAGGCGCCTTGTATGTACCTGTTTGAAAAAAACACATTAAACACATGACTGTACACGTGTAATAAACAATTCAAAATTTAATCAAAAGTGTGCAGCGTACCAAGGTCTTCTCCTGACATCATACAGGTCAATCTTATCTGGGGCCTTCCAGGGTGTCGCTGTGAACAAGGACAAAATCATCTATGTAATTTAGAGAGCATCGTTGAGACTTTGAGAAAGGACACAGAAATCAAACCTGGATAGTAACGAGTGACTCCAGTGGCGCTCCCAAACGCCTGCCACAACAAGGAAGGGTCCTCTCTGCTATTCTCCATAAAGACCTTCTCTAAAGCCTGAGTCCAGTTCAACTCATTCAAAATGATTGGAGCTAATGGGAGACACAACTTTTTAATACACAAATCAAACTGCACTCACTGGCCACTTCATTAGGTAGACCTAATAAAGTGGGACCCGGTGTTGTCTTCTGCTGCTGCTTCACGTTTAGTCATCTTATACATTCGTAGATGATCATTTCCAGACCTTGATGTGATAAGCTTATATAGCCTTTCTATTATCTCACCACTCTCTGACCTCTGAGACCAACAAAGCATTTTGGTTGCTCACTAGATTTTCTTTATTTCAAAATTGTTAAACCCTAGACACTGTATGTTGTATGTAAAATTCCATTTCTGAAATACTTTACTACCACACCATGTATTCTGATGCTTGGTTTGATCTTCAACATGTTTGTCTTGAGCATGTGTGCATGATTCAATCCATTGCCTTGATGAAATGTAATATGTTGATTTTCTATACTGAGATCAAAAGCTGGTAAATAGCTCTACCTAATAAAGTGGCCAGTAAGTGTCTGTGGTCCCACTTACCTCCTTTATAAATGTCAGTCGGTATCTGGACAGCTGTGTAGGAGTAGTTGACATTGTTTTTGAAATTTGGGTCATAAACAAACTCCAGCTTGATGTGGGAGGGGTTTTCAACTTCCCCTTCTCCATCCATTGAATACTGTCATGAGAAAACACATATTATGCAGATCGAGTTGGGAAGGCCAATTACATTTCACTGTTGTTTCCCACTGTATCAAAAATGATGGGGGCCGTTTTAGCTCAGTTAGAGCATACAGAACTGTTCTACTATTGCACTGTTCATTTCCTTAATTTCACTGTCTTGTCTAATAAAGATGAAGAATATCTACTAAAAGACAGTTAAAGATGCCTTGAATCTTAGCCTACAGCCCACAGACCAACTTTTGTTTGTTAAAGTATTTATATTTGGCATTTCTTTGCTTATCTCTTACTCACATAATCCAGCTCTGCCTTGGAGTCATAATACGCCATATCCAGCTCCTGAAAAAGAGATAGTTAGTTTTTATGATCAAAATAAAACAACCTTAATAATATGACAATTCTACACCATTCTGCATTGAGATAATGCCTTGTAGATGCATGATTAAGACATGATAATAAATGTACTAGTGACTCTAACTCTTTAAAGTTCCCAAATGTTAATGTTTCAAAGCTGTCTTCACCAAATGTTTGATATTGTGCTTTGTGCTGCCACATTATGAATCAGTAACAGTCTGTAAGGGCCGGGCTGAGTGGTGCCATCTGTTCTTATGAGCTCAAGAACAAGGCTGACATAGACTTCAACACTATTTTTAATCTCCGTGGAATATGAAACACACCTTAAAAACATCATATCTGTGACTATAGTTTCTATTTTTATATAGCCCAATCTAGATAGTGGTTGGTGGTTTGCCCATGGGACAGAATGTGGTCAAACCAAGTCTCAGAACCAGTCAGTGTAGATACATGCAAGTGGAAGATTTTTTATTATTTCCATAGTTCACCCATGCTGTAAGAGGATGTTTAGAGTACTAAAACATGCATATTTTGGCAAAATTATCAATGGAATGTACAATTTAAACTTTTAGTTTAGATCTCTGCACATGAGTGAGGTATTACTGTTATCATTAAGGTAGCTATATAAATTGAAGAAGTTGATCAGCATTGATAATGGATAATTGGATGAGGGGATGAATGTGAGAGTGAATTTTGCTGCCTGTTTTAGACTCAGCCCTGTCCCTGATGATTGCCTGGGGTTTATACTGCTTTAGGCCCATAGTTGCTAGGATAGGCTCTAGAGAACACCAACCCCAGTCTTAACAAAGATTGGAGGCTGATTTGAAAGCATATAGTTTGACTATAAACAGTAAAATGTGAATGTGCAGGCCTCCTCAGAACAGCTGAGTGCAGTCATCTGTGTGAGGCAGCTGTGTGTCCCATTTACACAACATGAACTCAATGATTAGATCTGCATGACATGATTAGCACAGAGTAAACACTTATTAAATATTTCAATGATAAAAGTGAAGACTGTACCTTGATACTGTCCTTCCACAGATGCTCTCGCTGTAGCCGCTCTGCTTCACTGGCTAACCTCTACACAAACAACAGGCTACTTTAGACAGGCTGTTTCCTTTATTGATTAGAAACACCAACAACTACTGTGCTTCAGATGTACCGTGATCTTAGGCTCTTTCTGCAGCTCGAGGAGCAGAGTGTTTTTACACAAGCCACACAAAATAACGAATGATATTGAATTGAAGTAGCCTGCTAGGCAGCTTTGAAGACCGCTTTAAACTCTGTTGTTGGAAGGAGGGGTTAGATAAAACTTAATAATGATATAAATATAAACACAGCGACCTGGATGGAGCTGCTAGTTTACTTTATACTGTGTCACACAAAACAAAAATAAATTGCCTAATGAATCACTGGGACAGTGCTGACAGTTTCAATTTGTCCTACTTACATCAAGTGCTTTGCGTTTTTTCGCCAGAAGCCTTTCAATGTCTAATGCCACCTTCTCCACAATCTTTCTTGGCTGATTCTTGCCCACACTGAATCGCCGTCTCTCCTCATTATAGATCTGTGAAAATAAAAACACTTTGTTAATCATCAGACCTAACCCAACCCTCAAAATGTGTGATCCAAATCCTGGTTTAACTCTCTGCAGTGAGTTGCCAAATTGACAAATGACCATGAAAAGTCTATCCAATGAATCTTATGGAGGATATCTAGAGCGCTCTGTCGTATCCTTCCTGGCTATTTGCTGCTGAAGACAAACAGCTGATGTCAGATTTAAACAGTAACTTTGAAAATATTAGAAATGAAACAATCCACAGTTGATACATTGACAAAAGAGAACAATTGTGGGCTGACGTGAATATGAGGCCTAAATACAGCTGCTTCCTGCTCACAACTCTCAAGAGAAAGATGTTGAAAATTATTGATATATTTCCACTTTTAAATATGTCTATTCCAGATCTACTCTTAATAACAATAGTGGAATCTGAACATTGTATTAGAATGTATAACCACAATCACACAGGGAGTGATGAAACATGATGTAATGTTTTAAAGCTTGTCATAACAGGAAACTTTGCATTTAGTGTTTGATATTATATATTTGATATCAAGCACAACATATCACTGCACCAGTACAGTGAAAAGCTCATATTCTACAGAATGTTATGTACTGTATGGACATAGATTTATTTTCTTTAGGTGGACCCCTTCTATATCATGCTACATAGTAATTACAGTTTTGCAAATTCCACTTTACATAGTGCAGTTTAGGTGGAAAAAAAAATTACAATGATTACAATGCCAGGACCACAATACAGTCTGCTGAGCTGGCAGTGAATGGAGAAATCCATCTTTAATTTCCTGTGCTGCTAGTGGCTTCCTGTAAACTCCAGCTGCTTCTGACTTTCATAGCAGCTGAACATGGAGTATACTGTATCCTGTCTTAATAAAAAGATAGTTAAAAATAACAATAACAACTTCAGCAATCATTTTTGATCTGGTAAGAAATCTATTTTTTTTTGTTAAAAATGCTGCCCGATCTTTCTCTTTTATAGTAGCCTGCTGTTACGGTCCCTGATGTAAGGTCTAGGGCTTAAATGAGACACAAAACATAAGAGAAGGACAACGGATAATGTGTACAAACAAATATACTCACAATTAAACAACCGAATTAGAGAAGGGGAGCCCAGCAACTAAAGGGGGAATAACTAAACTAAACTAAAAGCTGGGTCTCCCCACTCCGAAACTGAAATAGTACTTAAGGTAAACGGGACACCGAGAGTGGCATAAGGGCTGTGGCAGCAAGGAACACCGGGAGGTCGGGAGCCCGGGAGCCCGAGAGTAAAAAAAGTTTGGACACCCCTGGATTGGAGCCTATCCCAGCAACCATGGGCCTTAGGAAGAATATGATGAATGACATTTTCCTTAGTTCAATATGACAATATGCAGCTAATATTATCTAAATTTCAGTTGCAAATTCTAGTCTAGTGTCTAGTTTTTGCATATTTTCTAGAACCATACACCATACACAATTTGATGCAAAATGTTTATTCTTTAATAAACTAGGTTGCAATTTGAGTTGTTTGTATAGACTTTCACAGACAGCACATTCACATCAGTGGGGGCAATTTAGATTCCCCAACTCTCCTAGCACATGCATGTTGATGGTGGGAGAAGAAAACTTGCTGTAACACAGGGAGGACATCCAGACTCTACTCAGTGCCATTGTGCACCCCTATAGAAGAATAACATCTTTTACAAGAGGCAGTGAACCAGAGGCATGATCTCAAATGAGGCCATCACACTCTCCGCCCCCAATGGACAGGACTGAGGACTGAAGAAGAGCGGGTCGAACAGCGTGACAGCCCAAATCCTATAAATGGACTTGAAGACATCCCTCAAGCTGCACACACTGACCACCAGACACTGAGCTGGGCAAACATCAGACATCGATCACAGCTGGGAACAAGCACAAATCAACAGAGAGCCTCTATAAGTCAGGAGAAAAACTCACTCCAAAGTAGAATGTATTTATGATGCAGCTGCAAGGGTTCAGAAAAAAGAAAGGCTTACAATGTTCTGCACACACACTTGAGCACTTAAAATAAAAGAGAGTTACTCAAATTTGTAACATAGTATTGACAGTATTGCCGCCAAGGAGGTAATGTTTTCATTAGCGTCTGTCTGTCTGTCTGTCTGTGAGCGACTCAAAAACTACTGAAAGGATTTGGGTAAAATTTCAGGGAACGTCAGGAATGACACAATGAAGAAGTGATCAGATGTTGGGACTGATCCAGTCCTCCGTCTGGATAAAGGATTTTTTCAAAGAATTTCTTATTCACTAGAATGGGACACAGACATCTGGCAACAGTTTCATTAACTAATCTCTGGTGCCATCTCGTGCTGGGACATTTAAGCCAAAGTTACTGCAACAGCTAATTCCAAGTTTTCCCAACATTTTCAGCTTCTTGCCAGATGACATTGTTTTATTAGACTATTACTGTTTCTGTGTTTCTGTCTCAGTGTATTAAGATGATTTGAACGATACCAAATTGTTGTCATCAATAGAAACAGATGAAAACAAGTCACTATTTGGACATTTCTTTCTAGAGGGGTGTCCAGTCCCGCTATTTTAGGAGTGCATAGAGGGGAAATTAGCTACCTTGGCGGAGGTCTGCACTCTTCAAGAGCTTTCTAGTTATCCTATGCTATGGAATAGCAAAAAATAAAAAAAAGGACTGACCAGGTCTAAACTAGGACAAACTGGTCAGGCTTAAAGCGAGACAAGAACTAGACTAATATAACTAAGCCAGGACTAGACAATGTCATGTCTAAACCAGGGCTTAACCTGGCTTGGCCAACCAGACTAGATAGAATAGAAAGTGCATCTGGAGTCAACACTAAGCAGTCATCCACATAAATTCAAGCCCACTACCTAAGCAGGACTTCTCCTTCTTTCATGTCATCAGATGGCCAACTCAGTGTCATGCAGCGATGCCCTCGTTTCTGGTCCTAAGTCGAAGAGGTCAACTTCTGAGGGTGGGCGGTATAGGGGGCAGATAGTGATTATATGCTCGGCAGTCTGTTCTGCTTTGTTTCCTGGCTTTGTGCAGGATGAGCCAGTCATACATCTGGGCTTTTCTTGCAAGCGTGAGGGTAGCTGCATACTGTCGGAGACTGGCCGGAGTGATTCCAGCAAGGACTGGCACATAGGGCACGGGGTAGGTTTCAGATAACCAGTTGTTATGGCGCTGTTGATGGCAGTAGCTATACCTTATACCTTAATTCACATGTGGATTTACACAGTATTTGGCTCAAAAAGGCCTTAAGTTAAACAAAGACAAAACTGGAACCACAAAGACCCCTGAGGACCACTATAAAGAACCACTGTTACAAAGTATGTGACAAACCCCAGACAGGATCCAGAGTGTGACAACAAAAATATATTCTGCATTACATATCTTTGTTTCTCTTTGCCACAGACTAGCATGCATGTTAGGTGCACTGAACAAAGATATCGGCCTTGTCTCAAAGACTGTATCGAGCATGTCAGAGGGTAAGTCTTTAATAGTCTTTTGCCGAAGGATTAATTTAGAATTGAATGAAAAAAAAAGTGTGGTGTCAGTGTGAGCGTCGGCGGACCATCTGTTCACACTGATACTGACTGAGAGGGCACGTGCTCTGTACTCCAAGAATGACCACAGCACAACATCTCAACAAAACAAGGGCTGCACCATAGACATGACCATACTAATCGAAACAAAGACCCTAAATTCACTAAAATGTATCACTACTGACATGTGGCTGGCATAAGTATCTTTGCCGCTGCTGCTATTTGGGTGCCCGATGAACATTTCATTTGTGATGCCCATAATTTCAATCTAGTTATCATGTGGCTTAGTTGTTTAAGATGTCTCAGCAGTTAACAAGACATTTGGGGTTTCAAACACAACTGAATTAGACTTTATTGAGACGAGGGCGACATTAAGTCCTGGACAGGTTTAGTCCTCATTTTGATCCTTGTTTAATCTTTGTTTACTCCTGCGTTACACCTTTTAAGCCCCCTTTTAGAGTTCTGCTTTAGACCTGGTTTGGTCAATGAGCCTCTTGACCTCTTGGGCTCAAAGTTCAATTGCCTGGCTGAGCTACCTAAAGCTGATGGTACAGATGGTATTCCAAATCAGCACCAAAAATAAACATTCTTCCTTTGTCCACTACTTCCTTTTTTAACCAGTCATCTACAACCTTTAACAATAGGCAGAAGATAAATCAGTTATTGTAATATCTATATACGGTACATCATTTCTTATTTCCAAAAAGACAGAAAGGAAACGAGTACATCACACATCCTCTTTACACAATTTGAATTTATAAATGTAGGTGTTATGACTTCATCAATGCAATCACAGATCTGTCCAAACCATGCATCGTAGGCGTGTGTTCAGTATTTGTTGAACACGTCTTATACTGTGTTGACTCATAATTATTTTTACCAAAGACGAAGGCACACAGCAATAATGTAACTACACACATCTTCAAAACACATTATATCAAAGCTATATATGAGAGCTGCATGTTTTCATTCAATCAAAAACATTCTACCGGCTGTACATGTCACTAAATCGAGACCCAGCCAACACTGGTATAATAGAGCTCTCTATAAGGCCTGCTGTAATTGCTTGGGTGTTTTATGAAGCTATTTATCCCTTAATGCATTTGCAGGTTTTTCTTTTTACGCCATTGACCTCCCCTCCCCTGCATTTCTTTATTTGTGCTCACATACAGCACTTGTTTATGAGGAGAAAATGAAAAAGCGGGTTCTCTGGTCCTCTGTACTCACCCCTTTGAGCTGCTGCGCTCCGGTGATGTGCTGAAAGACTCTGTCAATCTCCTGCTCGATGCGTTTGGCCCAATGCATTACCCTGTGGATAAACAAGCACAGCACTGTCGGCAAAACAAGGAAATGTCTCTGACACGAACAACTATCCAGGGTGCACTAAGGCCCATAGTTCCTGGCATATACTCTAGTAATCTATGACATCAAATGAGAATATGTGGGAATCGAATTACGGTAATTTTCTGTACTTATCACACGCGTAGATATATCTTATAGTAAAGGTTCTATATGCATTTATAAACAAGACCATGTGGAAACAAAGAGTGTAAATGCATATTTCACATGTACTGCCAGCAGCTCTGCACATGTAACAGGGTTTTCAAGAGAAACCACTTCCACAAGGTCTTACTATATTAAAATGCAATAAAATCATGTTCTACAACTAGCGTTTATATGTCCAATGAAAGAAACATTAAAGCAATATTTCATGTGTGATCCTTAAATCACTGCACATAAGACGCTCTCTCAACAGGATCACCATCTTATCTGATTGCTCTGTTCAAATCGAAAGTCTATTAGCTAGTATTATATGTATTTGCAAATGATAATTGCTCCATCACACATACAGTGTCTTGACATGGCAGTATAAGAGCTGAGTACTGTTAGGGTTATTGCTCGTCTACATATTCTCTCTTTTATCATTGGTTCTTTTTGGGTACTACAGCTTTCTCCAACTATATAAAGACATGCACGCATAATGATAATTGGTGACTCTGAATTGAAACCATAGTAAATTAATAGTTTTCTGGGTGTGTATGTCTCTGTGTCAGCCTTGCGACTAACTGCATTGTAGCTGCTGGTTTTTGCTTCAGTTACCTACAAGCTCTAACAAGAATAAGAGGATGAATGTTTTTGTCGTTTTGTGTTTTGTTCTCTGTGTTTTGTAAAGCGTCTTTGGGTATCTTGAAAAGCGCTATATAAGTGTTATGTATTATTA
>JAVQKC010066327.1:0-27081 GCA_036025475.1 Philypnodon macrostomus
TTTACTCACGCTTGCACAATGTGTGTGATAAGTAAGACGGGCCGTTCTGTGCGCCAATCATAATGATAGACTTTATTTTGAAAGGCAGACCTTCGCGATCTACCAGCATTGGCTTGGCGATCGACCGGTCGAGCACCCTTGCTGTGGAGAATCGTAGAAGTACCAAAATCGATACAGTTTGGCGTCTTTATGATATGTACCTGTGTGCAAAAGTTTAAACTGATCCGGCAATTCGTTTTTGAGTTATCGCGTTCACACCTAGGATCTGCGGACGCGGACCAACGTGATTCCATAATATCGTCGTTTCGCCGATATAACCAGGACTAAACCAGGACCTAACCGAGAAGACTTGGAAGGGACAGAGGAAGAGACAAAACTGAATCTAATTACCTTTGAAAATACAGGCAATAGACTACTACTATACTGTACCAGCTACTGCAAGACAATCTTATTTTATCAGTGCATAGTAACATTTAAACAAACCTGAATAATCTAAGAGTAAAGAGTAACTAAAGAACTGTCAGCTCACCATATTTCTGAGTTTGGAGTTGAACAGGCCAGAGCAGGTCGAACTGAGCATGCCCAGAACCCACAGGACTTTGAACAGCGTGGGCTTTACAAAGAAACAATTTATTGTCCTTTAGTGCCATCTGCTGGAGGCTAAAGATAAACCAGGACTAAACCGTGACTAAAGTGAAGGAATGGTCTGTGGGCCTGTATGTTATGAGCTAACTGAACATTGTCTGTGGAGCAACTTCATGCAAAAAAGTACTGAAGGATTTGGATGAAATTTTTAGGGAAGGTCAGAAATGACAGAAGTAACAATTGATTCGATTTTGGGAGTGGTCGGGATCACTGTCTGGATGCAGGATTGCAGGATTTTTTTTGAATGGCGTCATTTACCAACTTTATTCAAAAAGTACTGCACTGATTTGGATGGAGTTTTCAGGAAAGTCCAGAAATGACACAAAGATTGATTAAATTTGGGGAGTGATCTGTGGAATTTATTTTAAAACATTGCTACCTCTGAACTGAATCTTCCATATTTTAAAATTAATTGAAAAATAATCTGCAACTCCCACATTTCTTTCATTTTTGTTTGATTATCTGCTGCCTAGAACCTCAAAATAAACTAACGCATGTAAAAGGTCTATCACTAGGCTTGTCCTGAAACATTTGGAAGTTAAACCAGGGCTGAAGAAGGATGCATCAAAAACATAAAAAAACACTAAACACTAAATGCAGCCATAGGTCATAAGATAAATACAACACAATGATATAAGCAGAGAAGTGTACAAAAATGAAAAAATAGAAGAACATACAGAAAATCGGAAGGAGTCAGTGGCGTATGGTTGTAATCACGGGTCCCATGTTTTTACTGGCTAAGACTTAGATTAGTCCTATTTCACTTATTTTCTATTGGTCTATATTCCTTGTTTATTCCTGGTTAAGTCCAGGTTTAGACCTTGTTTAATCTTTAGTTTTAAATTCTGGACCTGGTTTATTCCTCATTTAGTTCTTGTTCTGGACCTGGTTTAAAATTCATTTAGTTCTTGTTCTGGACCTGGTTTAAAACTCATTTAGTTCTTGTTCTGGACCTGGTTTAGACCTCATTTAGTTCTTGTTTTGAACCTGGTTTATTCTTCATTTAGTTTTGGACCTGGTTTAGACCTCATTTAGTTCTTGTTTTGGACCTGGTTTAGACCTCATTTTAGTCTTGTTTTGGATCTTGTTTATTCCTGATTTAGTTTTTGTTTTATATATATATATATATATGTTCTATGAAGTAAAGTAGATCCAAAACACAAGACCTAAATGAGGTCTAAACCAGGTCCAAATGCTGGTAGATTTTATTTATTGCAAGTAAAGGCATTTTGTCCTGTATACATACTGTACTTAAAACTAGTTTTGACCTGGCTTTGTCCAGTTTATGTCAAACAAATTTAGACTATATTACCTCATAGTAACTAATAAGCCATTAATTAGCCTACTTCTCCTGAAAAAAACGTGTGGCCTAAATTTTGGCCAGTAAAAATTTTAGGTGGTATCTTTAGAAGAATACTAGAAATAAAAGTTAATGTCACGCCCTTTTTGTAACCAGATAAACTACTAAATAAATGGTGGTAGAAGATGATTTAAACCGATTGTTTCTTCCACAGAACAGTACCTGCAGTCCCTCCTGTCTCCACGTAGTGTCGCAATGTGTTTGTTTTTGGCGCGTGAATGTCGGTCAGTGTGGCACGAGCCGCGCTCTGATTGGTCACGCCCCCCGCAGGCTCTCCTCTGATTGGCCGAGCTGTTACCGGGCGCTGCGGGCAGACAGAGCCGGGAACAGTGCACTCAAAGCGGTGTTGTGTAACCACCAAGCACCGCAGTTACTTCCAGAGACGAGGCGCTAGTTTATGTAAGACTTAACCTGGTTTCTGCAGCGGCTCTTCGGCCTTTTACTGCCGCGGTTTGACCTACATCCAGAGAGAGAAGAAACTAACGCTTTGGAACGGGATTTAGATACATTTTGGAACTAAACCAGGACTAAACCAAGGGATTAAACCAAGGACTGAACTAGGGACTAAACCAAGGTCAAAACCAGAGGCTAAACCAGGACCAAACCATGGACAAAACCTGAACCAGGGACTAAACCAAGCACCAAACCAGAGCTAAGTCAGTTATAAACCATAGCTAATCTAAGACTGAAGAAATAACTACTCGTAATACTAAACCAGCTCCAAACCAGAACTAAACTGGTCAACCAGATCTAACACATACTCAATAATGACAAACAAATGACAATGGATTTAACCTTTTTATTTAAAAAAAAAAGAACCATATTCTTCATGATGTTTACAGGCAGATGTTGAGAGAAATGCTATTAATACCATATAAGACAATAACATTTAATAACATGAGGTATTTTCTGTACTGGCTACACTATGGGCCAATGGAAAAAAAACAGCACGTCGTCCTCGAAAACAAATGCTTTCTGTCTTTTTAGTTTTAAATAGTAATAATTACAATAAAGAGTAGGTAGTATCACAGTGAGACCAATATCAAGTACATATGCAGTGACACTTAACATTCAAATAGATATCAATAAATGTACACTATTTACACAAAAAATGTAACGTGGGTAATATTCTTAATTATAACTTTGGCAAAACTTAAAAAAAGAAGAGTGCATACATTTCTAACCTGTACAAATGGAGTAAACATGATTTTCTTATTTATTTTACGCAGAGAAAAGTACAAAAAACAGTTGTAATATTGTTGGGTTATTAAAAAATCCAGTGCAATGTCAGGTATGTGAAATTGTACATTTACAGTTTGTAGCAGCCATATTGTCTCCGCTTTGTCTTCCTCCGAGTTTGTATCAGAAAAGAGTTTGTGGCGAAAAATAAAAAAAGTCCTGAGTTGAGCGGGAAGTGGCTACGGCTGGGTGTAGACCAAAGATTATTATGGTGAAATATATTGTGCTGGTTTGAGGCTTAAAGGTTGAAGATTCTTTGCAATAATTCCCAATCAATGAATGTTTTAATCGAGGTTATTCCATACAAGAAGTCATTGTCAGAGCCCAGTTCAGGGTTAGGTTAGACTTTATTGCCAGGACTGAGGAGCTTGTACTGGGACTAACCCAAGATTGAGGAGCTTGTACTGAAACTAAACGAGGACTCAGGATCTTATGATAGGACTAAACCAGGTCTTAACTATGACTGAGGAGCTTGTACTAGGGAGGAAGAAATAAAAATCAGTCATGACATATCTAAATGATGCAAATAATTAGAATGTTTTAGAAGCCAAATGGATTAAATGTGTTTTCATTGGTCCCAAGTCCCAAGTCACCTGTATGGAATAAACAAACCATTCCTAAGCATTACTTGATACTCTCTTCTAGAACTATTCCTTATCCTGACCCTAAATTTGAATTATTTTCAGTATAAACTCAGCGGTAGCCATGTTGTCCCTCTGTTGAGCTATAAGGAAAAGGCTGATTGGTTGAAACTGTCCTGAGAGCTCCGTTCTAATTGGCTGACGAGGGCAGGAGAACGCCCACTGCTGTGCCGAGGTCTCGCTGCATTTGGCCGCCTGTTTTACTGAGGTCTCGCTGTGATTGGCCGTTGCTGTTGAGGGTGGCCCATGACGATGGGGAGCGTTTGGTGGTCATGTGACGGCGGGCGTGCTTGGTCAGGTGATCGCTGCGCATGAATCGGCGATCGCAGACGGAGCAGGCGAACTTCTTCTCCCCGGTGTGAGTGCGCCGATGGCGGGACAGTTCGTCAGAGCGGGCGAATTTCTTATCACAGCCGTCCCATGCACAGCTGAACGGTTTCTCTCCTGAAAATATATATATTCAAAAGACAAATGGTTAACAAAGTTAATTGTTTAAGCCTTTAGTACAACCCAGGCTACATGAAAAACAGGTCAACATCAGAGCCTGGGTTAGGAATTACTTTTGGTTTAAACTAGGACAACTCAAAAGACTAAACAAGAACCAACTCAAGATTTAAACCAGGTTCAAAGTAGGACTAAACCTGGGTTAAATAAAGGAGTAAATCAGGTCTAAACTAGGTCTAGCAAACTAGCAGTTAATTATTTAAGTACACATTTACCTTTACTAGATTTCCAGGTTTTATGTTTTGAGCATTTACTCCTGAACTAGAAGTCCCTGGTTTAACTCCAGGAGCTTATATAAAACATAGGAACATAGGAACATAGCCTACCAAACCAAATGCTTTTTACAACTAATACATTTTTTTGTTCTATGATGTATAGGTATTGGGCTAGAATTGTCATATTAGTGAATCCCTACTTGAGGCGACTCACCTGTGTGCGTTCTGAGATGAGCCTTCAGGTGCGAGCTCTTGAAGTAGGTCTTCTTACATCCGGGGAAGTTACACACGTAGTTCCTTCTCCGCGAAAATTCCATCGATGCCGCCTGCGTCACCGTGGCGATGGCATTCCCGTTGCCGCCCGGCGCTCCCGTTGTCACGTACATCGGGGCAGGTGCCAGAGGCAGGAGCTTGGTGCTGCCCAGAGTCACCATGGCCGTAGCCCCGCCGCTGCCCCGGGACCCCACCTGCGCCTGAGGTACCACCAGCATCACGGCCCCCTGAGGCACCGCTGAGCTCACCAGGATGGGCTTTTGGTGAGAGGAAGCCTGGACAATCGCTGAGATAACACCCCCGGACCTGGAGCTCACCGGAAACACCTGGCACAGCAGCGGGGAGGGCGGGGAGGGCATGGGCACCGAGCACGGAGGTCGAGCAGCGTCTTTATCGGAGGATTTAGGAGAAAGATATGTGTCTGGGGATGTGTCCATTGGTGCAGGTGTCAAACTGGGAGCTTTATATGGCAGAAGAGAGACGTCATGGGGCAAGTTTGGAGCCCTATTTTGCAGGTTGGAGGTGTCTTGCAGAACTTGTGGAACACTATTAAGTAGAATGGGAGTGTTATGAACCAGACCGGGGCGTTCTGGAGTGAGAATAGGTGCACTTTTAGGCAAGATGGAGGTGGTTTGGGGGATGTTTGAAACAGTAATTTGCAGAGTAGTGTTGTCTTGAAAAGATTTAAGAGCATTATTTTGCAATAGGAAGGTGTCTTGAAGTTGTAGAGTACCATTTAGCAGAACAGAAGTTTCTTGTGGAAGATTTGGAGTGATATTTTGCAGAGTGTGCAGTTCTGGAGGGAGAACAGAAGCATTATTTGGCAAGACAGAGGTTTCTTGGGGCATGTTAGAAGCACAAATTTGCAGAATAGGTGCCTCAGGAGTGAAAACTGGAGCCCTTTTTGGCAGACTAAAAGTGTCTTGTGGAAAGTTTGAAGCACTGTTTGTCAAAGTGTGGAGTTCTGAGCTGAGAATAGGTGCACTTTTTGGCAGGGAGGAGGTTTGTGGTGGTGACAGAGGAGCATTATTTTGCAGAGTGCAGATTTCTTGGACCAGCCTTGGCGCATGGTTGAAGAGAGCAATGTTTTCTAGTAAGTCTGGAGCACTTTTTGGCAGAAGGTTGGGGTCTGCAGTGTGACGGATGACGCTGGTCGCCATGGCTCGGCTCAGAGCGTGAGGAGCTGTCTCGGAGTAAACAGGAAGTGCCGTCGTTGTGGTCTCTGTTGTGACGAGTAGCTGTGGCTGCAAGGGGTTGTGGATGGAGCTTGTGGAGCAGGTGAGGACAGGTGTGGTGGAGGTCTCAGCAAAACTCGGGCTGTGAGGAGGAGTCATGCACTGGAAGAAAAAAAGGCAAGTTAGCACTATTGCAAAGTGCCTTAAACAGAGCTGCACAATATGAAAAAAAAGAGTTGATATTAGCTTTATTTACAAGTTAAAATGATTAAATATTAATAAATTAACTTAGCCCAAACCAGGACTAAATTAAGAATGTCATGTCAGATTTTGACTAAAATCTATTTATTTAGTCACAAAACATTTTCATTTAAACCTCTGACAGAAAAAATATTTTAATAGTGTAAATCTATGTCAGATTAAAGACCATGGCATTATTACCTCCGCCAAGGAGGTAATGTTTTCAGTATAATATCCCCCTTTAAACCAGGGCTAAAGACTAAAGCAGGTCTAAAGTCATACCAGAGAGGACAGTGCGACCAGGTCTCGTTGGTCCGGGGTGGTCTCCAGGTGAAGGGAGTCGCACGAGTCACAGGTTGGGGTAAGAGGTCGTGCCCTGTGTGAACTCTGACCCCAACAGCTCATACTGACCAGGACCTCGGCCGCCTCCAGGTCTGGGTACGGCCTCCAGTCCATCTTAGACTGGGTTTAGTCCTGCTGGAACCTGAATGGAGCGAGGGGAGAGAGGAGAGTTAAGTTACAAGGGTTAAAGAGACATTAGACATAAAGGTGTGTGATATGTGATAAAAGATTGTATGTATTGGTGATTATCAGCTAATCTGGGAAGATCATTGAATTGTGATACAGTGCAATCCCTGCTCTTCATTATTTTTACTGTAACAATGTAAGTAAAAATCAATAGTATTAAAGGTTTAATAAAACAGTGATATATATATTTTTTCCAATAGCGCACCCCTAATTACACATGTAAAAGTAAAAAAATATTCCATTTACTAACACGTTAAATTGCATCAAAAGTCTATGAAATGACTTTGATGTGTGAGCAGAGAAAGCTGAATGGAACGATGAGGTAGTGTCAGTGAGTTCATGGAAGTGCTGCAAGGCGGTAACAGATGATGTCACCATCTTCTGATTGGACGAAGAGTGAAAAAATAAAAAACAGTGAGGCAGCTGAGGTGAGGCTGGGTCCAGTCTGACACAAAGACGAAAGAGGATTCAGGACAGCAGCAGGGTCTATACCAGGACTAAAATAGGACTAAACCAGGACTAAACCAGGATTAAAAGGGACAGAGAGACAAAGAGTGTTAGAAGTGGAACATAAAAATACAATTAATCAAATGTCTGTCTAAACTATGCCAGGTCAAGTCTAGACAAGGATGACTGAGCTGACTAACTAAAGACTCCCAAGTCTATTTAACGACTAACCAATAAGGACTAACCCAGGACTAATCAACAACCAAGCTAGGTCTAGGTGTTTATTTTCTCTTACTTCACAATATGGTCGAAATTGTATGGTCTAAACCTTCCCAGCACACCCCAATGGCCCACTTTTTGATCCCCACCCTCCAGTTGAGAAGCCTGTGTGCAGACTAAAGCATAAAGCAGGACTGATTCCTTTATGCAGCCCTTGAAGAATCCTACTGTGGGAGTGTATGGAAGGAACAGAGTGTACTGCAGCCATAGGGAACAACTATAGGCTCACATACAGAGGAAAACCGGGACTAAACCAGGACTAAACCAAGAATGATACCAGGACTAACCAAGGACTAACTAAACTAGGAGAAGACCAGGGTAAGTTAGGAGTAAACTAGACCTTGAACTAGAACTAGAACTAGGTGTAAACCAGGACTTAACAATAGTTAAACCAGGACTTAATCAAGACTAAGCCAGGACTAAACTAGAGACTAAACCAAGAATGATACTCAGGCTAAAATAAAAGACTAACCAAGACTAACTAAACTGCAGATAGACCAGGGTAAGGTAGGAGTAAACTAGGCCTAAACCATGAGTAGCCTAAATGTATTGGCTATAACCTAGTACTAAGCAAACAACAAACTAGAGATAATCCTGGACCTAAAAAATGTGACTAAATTAGTTCATAACAAACTAAACCAGGACTAAACAAGACTAGATTATGACCCGCACCAAGGAGGACAACACCATTACTACACCTGCACCTGAACAATACAGACTAAAACATGTAATTCGCTCCATTTTTCAAATTTCTATTGTTGGGTTTGAAGAGGCAGCCAACCTGTTGCTTTTTTACAGGGCGAGTCCTATTTTTGATAAACCAGAACTAATCCAGGTATAAACGATTTTCAGTCATTGCCAAAAAATTCAAATACCACCATCCTACATCGTTCCATTCTTTTTGTTTCCGGTCTAAACAAGGACACAAGCAAGTACACATCCCACTTCGGTAACTAGAGACTAAACCAGTGCTAAACGGTGTAATTAAAAGTTACCGTTCTTTGTTCCTCTCATTCCCTTCGAGTCAACAGTCTAATGCTAAAATGGGATCAAGCAAGTACTGACACATGGTCTTACTCGGCACATTGCCTATGAATGAATGTGGTTGTGTGATTGGTGTTTGGTGGTGGTGGTCGGGGGGGGGGGGGGGGGCAGCCACCGTCAGTTTGCCCCAGGACAGCTGTGGCTACACAAGTATCTGACCACCACCGGGTGTGACTGAGGAGTGAATGAATAATGTGATTGTGAAGCGTCTCTGAGTCTTGATAAAATATATAACCATATATATAACCAATGCATTATTATTTATTTTTTTATTAATCTAACATACCCAATGTCTTTGCACTGGTTTTCAAAGCATTCCTAACCTCATTTTGTCTAGTCTCAGTACTTTCTTGCTTATTTCCTTCCTTCAAAATGACGAAAACATTTATTGATATGTCAATTAGGTTTCCAATCATTTTTTTCAACAATTGTCTTTATTGTTTTGTTTAGTTATCAATGACTGCACACAAGTACCGCTTTAAACCACTCCTTAACTTCTTTGTCTCCTTGCTGCTTCCTGTTTAAAAAAGTCTAACACCACGTTTTATCAGCTATTGTCATCAATCCATCTATCCTCCCTTCCTAGCTTTTTATGACATTAAGTCACTTTATTTTTACTCTACTTACCTTGCCGCCCTTCCTAACCTACTTATATGGATTTGTTTGTTCACTTAGAAGCAACTATTTTCCACCTCCCTCCTCCTCCTCTTCCTTTAGAATAAGCTTATTTTAGTTCACCATCCATTGTCACTACATTTACAGTACGCTTAGTGATGTATTTCACCCCTTCAATAAGACAAACACACAAAACTACATTGAGTTTTATACTACTGTACAGTTATATTTCAACTTAAATATCTGTAATTCCATTTGCATGCCATAAAATGTAATTTTTCTAGGAATCTGTCCTTACATATGTACATTTTGTGCAGAATTAGTACTTTTAGCATCAGTTCAAACAGTTCTGCTTTGTCTAGTCACAAGAGTATAGTTTCCAACATATGCCAAAAAACAGCAAAAAGCCTTCCCTCTTACCTTCTTAACTTGGCAAAGTTAATTTTCTAAAGTGAATTAGTAATTACTGATCTGTAATCTGTAGGTCCGTGGCATGCCTACATTGTCCAATACTCCTCACTGCAGTCATTTGGCGACTGTACATGGAGTCAAAGCAGACGCTGTGTCCTCAGATAAACCTTACCCAAAATTATTTAAATAACCAGTATATAGGGAGCAGGTTAGCGAGGAGAATGCACGGAGAAAAGCCGGGGAAAGTTGGTGGAAATCAGAGCGATGCGCTTTTAAAGAAGGGGGGGATATGATGAGACTGACCTGGCAGGAGGGTGCAAGTCTGGAGTCCTTGGGAAGCGCAGTCTCCGCGGGGTAAACCCAGGTGAAACTGTGGGAAACTGAGGCGGAGGAGGTACCAGCAGAACCAGGCCAACTTCGGGGGGGAGCTCCAGCGGCTGCAAAGCGTCTCCAACCCTGTGCGTAAAGAAGCTTCTGTGCGGGTAACGGCTGTGCGCAAAGAGCACCACACGCTCCAGTCTTCAGCTTCTGCAAAAAAAAAAAAAATACAAAAAAATAACCAGGAAAAACGAAGGGGAAACAAAATTCACAGCAGTCTGGCGGGTGGTAACACGCAGCCAATCCGCGCCATAGGTGTAGCGTGCGTCAGCGTATCAGAGGCGAGGCGGTGCGTGATCAGTACGTGGCTGCCGTCTCATTGGTCGAGGCGGGGTGCGTGGCTGAGCAGGGGCGGAACAGAGAGTCAGCGGTGTCAGAGTAAACCCGCTGAACCCAACACAGTGCACACGAACTGGGGGAAAGGTTGGGGAGGAAGGCCGGCGACAGCGGGAGGAGAGGGAGAGGAGACGGGAAAATACACCGGGAAATGGGGAGTTGCCTGTTTGGGACGAGTGGAGAGTTAGAAAGAAAAAGAGTGAAAATAATGAATAAAAACACAAACGGGTAGAGAGGAGACAGGGAGAAGCACCAGTAAACATGGAGTAATGGACCATACACTGGGAATGTGGAATAAATTGGACTAGTGAAGTTGAAGGGAAAGTAATTATTATTAATAAAAAAAGAATTATAATAAAGAATTTAAACCGATAGAGGAAGGAAGACAAGAAAATGCACCAGTAAACCTGGATGTAACCGACTGTTAAAAGAATAACCGATAACTACAAAATAGACTGATCATTTATGAATCCAACATGATTAGAAATTTAATATTTGGGATTAGTGGAGGGCTAGAAAGATTAAATTTTGGGAGAAAAACTGAATTTAAACGGACAAGCTAGTAGTAGGAAGACAAGAAAACGCACCAGTTAAAAGGGAAAACAGATATGAAACCACAAAATAGACTCATTAATGAATCCAACATGATTAGAAGAGAAAATAGCCTGGGAAACATGGACTATTTGGGACGAGTGGAGGGTTAGAACAGAAAAGAGTTACTAGACAACATTAAATCCATGAATCCAACATTATTAGAAAGCAAAATACATCGGAGAATATTGAATATTTGGAACGAATGGAGGGTGAAAGGGTCGGGAAATTAATTATTATATTTGGGAAAAACAAAGAATTTAAATGGACATTAGAACGAAGAAAATGCATCAGGGAAAGGGAAAACATATACAAAACAATGAATGAATAAAACACACATATAACAAAACATATATTGATGTAAAGAAAAACAATATTCTGAAATATCCAGTACTAGAGAGATGGGCTCATATTCTTTGGTTTATGCACAATTAATATGTTTTTCAACTGAAATTAGCCTCAGTTTTGCTTGTGTTTTCTTCTTTTATTAGGATGCTTTGTTCCAGTAATAGTCAGAGTAAAAGGACAACAAACCGACAGATTTATGTGAAAACATACAAGACTGCAGAGAGGGAGACCAGACAAGAGGAAACAGTGAGGTCAGTCTGAGGAGAGGTAATAAACCCAATACTAACTGGACTACACCAGCATTTATCAATCTGCAGGCACCATTTAGTCAGGTTAGCCCTTTTTCGATAGCCTACCTTTATACACCCTTTAAAATGTTTGTCATATGGAATGTTCAAAATTCTATAATTTGTGTGAATTTGTGTCCAAATAAATAGAAAAGAGCATATTTCTTGCTTCTAAACTGTAGTAATAAGTCTAGCTTAACAAAAAAGTGTGATTTGTGGTGAGGGAGAGAATAATTTTGAGCATACAAGGAAAAAACTAATGTGGTCATAAACATTTCTGTAAGGAAAACATAAAAATCAAGAATTTCATGACCAGCCAAAAGTCTAACTGTTTCCTAAACAGGCTCTAACATTTCCTACATGTAGAGAGTGGTTGGCATTTGGCGAAAACATCTAAATTTTTCATATTTTGCCATATTTTGTGGTTACTGTTAATTTCTTCATTGAAATGTACTAAGGTTTGCCTCCAGTTGACTCTATTTCTCTAATTTGGAACATTCTGTTTACAAACCTTTAAAAGGTCTATAAGAAAATATTGCTGAACTTGAATGTAGACTTAAGCTGTGGGTTCAGATATTAAATGAAAAAAAAATATGGTCGAGTCAGCATTCAATAAATCCCATTTATTAATTCAGCACAATAGTGACTCTCTTGTATAGGCATGTTACATTACATTTCTTTGCATGACAGGCTGTTTTCCAGAATGATGTATTCTCTGTTTGTTAAGAAGCTGAGGATTGGTCCTGTTACTGACACAGCCTACAATACACCTATTATATTACCACAAAAATACCCCTAAATTCTTTGCTTTCCAGTGATCTCTCTGGGTTTCTGCTGTGATGTGGCAGTGCTGGTGCAGGCAGAGGTGGTGGGAGCTTGTAAACAGCGACACGTGCAGCAGGCAGACCCTCCCCTCATACTGGGATCACATTACACCAGTCTAATACATCACTGGGTTCACTGGGTTTATTACTGCACCGCTACGGAGGCCCGCGGAGGACAAAAGACTGGGCAAACAGGCAGAAACAAAAATCAACCATGAAGTTATGAAGTTCTTAAGTGGATACTAATAAGGGGTATTGCTGAATGATGATAGTTTTTAAAAAAAGGATTGTACAGGTTCTGTATTATATCCCTTTGTTTTGGTTGTGATGTAGTCCTAGAATTTAGTCTTAGATCTGGTTTTGTCATAGGGAGAGGTGGTAGAGTAGCCAATTATTTTACTCAAGTAGGAGTTACTTCAAAATAATGTTACTCAAGTAAAAGTAAAAAGTACTCAATAATTACTCATGTAAGAGTAAAGAAAAACTACACATGTAGGCTACTAAGTATCTAAATGTAATGTCAGATGTAGTTTGTAGGTTTTTTTTTGTTGAAATCAGACAGACAAAAAAAAGAATATATATATATATATATATATATATATAGGTCATTCTGCTTCTAAAAATGGCCGACTCTCCCCGGGGCTTGCTCGAGCATGAAATAGACTTTACATCGCGTTAGCAACAGCAGCAAACGGGAAACTTTCTTTTTTGACACTGCACATTTTTCACCCTCTTTTTGTGGCTGTAGTCTAACATATAGGGTTTGCCCCACACGCATGACCTGACTAAGATGGTGGCTTTTTTTCCAGGTTTTAAAAGTGACAGGCGTGACTAAAGTCACGTAGAGTCTAAGATAATGTGATTCCACAGCGTCTCATACAATGGTTACCGCCTCTGACTTTCACGCTTCCCCCCTTTTTTTTCCTCCTGATAAGCCAGAATACCAAGGAAGGATTTCAAAAAATGCATTGGATTTACCCAATGCCTGATAGCGTCGTCATGACAGGCAGAACAATTACTCTGCACCTGTTAGCAATGTCGCTATCCGTACCTATTCTCTCCGACCTGAGGCATATGAATTACAACAATATCTGCTTCCTCGGGGGTAGTAAACTGAACACAATATGTAAAAGCTAAAATAAGCCGCTCTCGTTTTCATTGTGGCTTTTGACAACTCCAGTTTCCAATTTACCCAGGCAAACTTACTCCAAGCAAATTGGATAATACGCCGGTTCTATTTACTGTTAGTTTAGATTTCACACTTTTCCAGATGCACTCCTCTACAATTGGAGAGGCCTTTTTTTTTCTCTTCGACTTCTGCATATTTCGTTTTCCTTGTCCAATGTATTAAATCCCTGGTGGCTGAGGCTTGAAATGGCCTCATGTTTTATTTAAACCAGGGCAAAGTTGGGCCCGATAATGTTCACGAGACCACCCAAAAGTCATACTACATATAAACGAGGGCTAAACAGAGCTAAAGCAAGTAGGCATAAACAAAAAAGGCCTAAAGAGGTAGATGTAAAACAGCACTAAACCAGGGCTAAAGATGGTATAAACAAGGTATAAAGTAGGTCTAAACCAGGGCTAAAGATGGTTTAAACAAGGTATAAAGTAGGAATAAACCAGGGAAAAGCCAGGACTAAATAGGTAAACCAGAGAATGCTGAAAACTAGGATTAAACCAGATCTGAACCAGGGCTAAACTAGGCAAAAAAATGAAGATCAAAACCAAGATTAAAGTTGGGCTAAATCCGGTCTAAAACAGTACTAAGCCACTCCTTGGTCTAAATCCTACAGACTGTTAAACATTGAGAACTGAGAAGCACCCAGTTCCCCATTTGTTTTTCTGTGGTGTTTTCTTACAGCCAAAGCCAGGCCCTGAGCCATTCATAAGTCTGGGCTAAATGTAGCTATAGCAGAGACAGCTAAACAGCTCTCCACCACAATGAGTGCGACATCAACTCTCGGCACAAACAAGCGGGTCTGTCAAAGAGACGCACAATTACAGAGTACAAAGCAGAAGAAGAAAGAAGAAGGGAAGGGTTGAGGAAATGACCATAGAAGAAGTAGTCAGGGAATGTTAGTCATCTAGTTTCTAATTCTGGTTCCGGCTCGAGCACTTCTCTGTCAGGCTTTTTATGCCACAAGATGACTCAGGACGAACAGGGACATAAGTGCTGCGGAATTAACAACACGCACTCTCTATGTAGAAACTGCATGCACGCGCCAAAATAATGAGCGCTATAAAGATGCAAAACTAGATTTGAGGAACTGTGCTATAGGGAAGCACTAGAAAAACATAATATACTACTACCACCACCACTGTTGTAATGTAAGTAAATTATATTTGTTAAATAATATATATATATATATATATATATATATATATAGCATTTGCAAATATTAGGATACATTTGTGTAATATATTGTGCAGCCCTAACTGTGCTACTGTTTGACTAGTGATATTATAATTAACTGACTCCAAAATGTTTGCCGATAAAGTTAAAACACACTGTTCTTGTCCAATTTCTCCCAAAGAGGAAAATCTACACCGACTGTAAACTGTTTAAAAATGTATCTTCCCAAATGTATTAAAAAGAATGAGGAATTTCTTTTCCGTGCCTAAGTTGAGCTGGAAGAACAACAAAGAGAAGTCGGGCTCGGCTCCAAATTAGAGAAGAGATGAAGATATGAAAGATCAAAACGGCGACGCGGTGAATCCAATATGTGCTGGGGGTTACATTGGAGATAATGAAAAGTAGAAGAAATGTATTTAAAAAGTGTTCAATATTCCCACAAGTAACTCACAGAAGATATAAACTGAAGGACTAAACCGGGACTAACTCAGAGAAAGGATAAAATTCGGATTAAACCAGGCCTGCACCAATGGCTAAAGTAAGTATTAGTAACTAGATCAAACCCAAGACTTAAACCAGGACTAAACCAATCTCCATATGTGCTGAAAAAGTGAGATCAAAATAAGACACCACACACACCATGAAATGTATATTATCTATATATATCTCTTCATTTATTTTTCAGATTTTAAACTCACTAGAAGTTGTAAATAACAACTCTTGAATGAAAGGCACAGGTAAAAATCAGACAATGCTGATAAGATAATACTCCAAAGAAAAAGTTACAGTACAAAAGTTGGACAGTTGGTTAAACGCACATACAGATCCCTCCAGGTTGAACTTGATTTGCCATGTAGTTTGGGCACATGAATGTAATACATAAATCAGAAATGTAACCATTAAATCTTTCTTTATTGCTTTTCCAGACTAACAACAAAGGGGTCACCACGGAGCTACTTTTCTCGCAGTTAAGAGATCATAATTAGCAATAGCTCAAAGCAGCTGACATTAGAAGTGGGCGATATGGCGATAAAAATGAACGTGAATAATGAATCATGATGTGACGTTATGAGAATCGGTTTGCTCATTTTTACCGTGACAAGGCCAGTGTTAGTATTAATGAAAGAATTATTACAATGAACACTGGCTGTACACTGCATCTGTCGTCAAAAACATCTACTGATATTGGGATATTTTTTTTATCATATCGCCGACCCCTAGCTGAAATACACAGACAGCGTACAGAGCCAGACATTATTATCTGAACAAGAGCTCTCATTCCCCCATCACTAAACATTGTTGATTATCCCTCAATTTGTTGGTCGGCTGGGTATACAAAAAAAACAACCACAAACCCTTAAGAGGGGTGTTAAAATATGCACGAGAAAGTTCTGGGCTGCAATATTTAGAGGAAGCGTAGGTCAGAAGCCCATTGTGGAGCTGTGAAGTACTCTGGCTATTCCCTTTCAGAACATTTACTTGATAAATCTTACCGCATTAACAGTGTAGGTTTTGTTTATCAATTACAGACGTTTTAAAATGGCACTAGAGGCCGCTATTATCTAGTTTTATGGTGTTTTCCCTTCGCTTTGATAAACCAATTAGATCACCCTGCTTTCTCCACTGTTTATGAGAAAATGTGCATGGGTTTATGAGCCTCTGAACGTATAGGGTCCTTGGAAATAGCTGCGTTGGGATCAACCGGAGGGAGTGGTGCTGTCACTCTGTACTGCTCAAGGTTCTTAATATTACATATAGCCTCTTTGGTATGGACATATCTGCATCAAGGGACCGCCACAGGCCCAATTATGCCACTTCTAATACTACCTCTCACCCTCTCTGGTTCCTATTAAAAAGGGGAAAAAAACATAAAAAAGGATGATTGCCACAATCTTGGAACCTGGAAATCGAGAGATTGATTAGAGTACAGCATGAAATAGGACCTATACAGCTGTCAAGGGCTTTCATTCTCTACCTCAGTGCTGTAGTAGACTGGACTGACAGCAGGAGATTCATGCTACCTCCGCCTTCCCTGCAGTCATGCTACACAGAGGCGAAAAGTCACAGAGCTGCGCAAAAATAATGTAGAAATCTACTTAAACTCAGCCCTGGAAACGAAAATATGAAGGAATAAAAAGGAACGAGATCCTGGGGGTAAAATAAAACAGGTGTAAAGGTTGAGTTGCTAACACAACAGTTCATATGGAGAAACGGAGCTGCTTTAAGTTTGCTTGGGTCCAGTGAAGAATGCATTTAGCTGAACCTGTTCCTCTCCTTGAACAAAGTGGCAGGCCCACATTAGGAGAAGCCTTTATCCCCTTCTCTATCCCGCTTTCACACAGCAGTTGAATCAGATAAAACTACAAGAACTTTAACCAATCAGCTTTCACATTTGATCCTGACACTTCCTGATGCACGACCTTTAAGGTCCTTTAAGGGCAGAAAATGACATCATGAATAAGAACCAGGATCTTAAAAGTCTGGAGATTTTTTTTCTCTTATAGTCTCTGGGGGCAAAGTCAGGCTTAACGCCAAACTCCATTCATTACCTAGCCGTAGCGGAAGAGGAAGCAGCAGCTAACTGTGTGAGGTACTCGCGCAGTTCCTTAGCCGCCTGGAAGCGACCGTAGCGCTTTTTCGGTTTGGTGCACTCGTGCAACAGGGTGTCTAGTTGTCCATCTTTGGCTATGTGGGCCGGGGGGTCGTGGAGTAGTCCCCCGGTGGTGCCCCGCCACGTAGCGTATCGGGACAATAGGTTCTGGCAAATGGCATAGTAGTTATGGTCCACTGTGACTCTAGAACATAGAGAGTCTTTGGAGAAAGACAGGCAGGCCTCTCTGTCGCACTCCTCGAAGCGGCTCTCGTACCACACGTCGTAGTTTTCAGGCTTATCTGCGGGAGACAGAGGAGGTAAATGGTGTTATAAACTACCCCGATCATAAACAAGCAAGTCAGTAATATTAACATGGATGCATAACATTCATATCAGGCATTTATTGGGTCGTAAGCCGCACGCTCACAGCAGTTACCAAGTGGAATAGTAATGAAGCCAGCATATGTGGCGGCCGTGACCTTTGATGAAAGTCGCATACAAAACGACCCACTTTTATTAGACAGCAATAATCTTATAACAGTCAGTTATTCAAGTCGGATAGAAGTGAGCTGCAAGTTATTATTTTTAGATGAGTCATTTAGCTCAGGTGTAAAATATAACAATACCCTGACCTTATAACTGACTCGTTCAAATGTTAGAGCAGATTATTACCCAAAGAAGACGAACAGACTGAGGTGCCACTTTTGACATTGCACAGGAGAACTGAACAGGAAATTCTGTTTCAAAGCACATGCAGCCAAACAACTCATCTGCCATTTCATTTGACAGAAATGAACCACTTTGGAGATTTATTGAGCAAATAAAATTCTTTCTCCGGCACATTTCTCCAGTGTGTTTTCTCTCTTTAGAGGATTGTGTGCCAGGGTAACCAGGAGAGAGCCAAGAAAATAACCTGGAATGATGAGAGAGCGATTGGTTTGTGCATTAAAAAGCAGATCAATAACTTTGTGGAGGGAGGGGGGGGTGGACCCAGAGGATGCGAACACATAATCAGTGCATCAGCGGTTGTAATGCACTTCTCCTCCGGCTCATCAGAACAACTCAATCAAAACATCCAAGTGCTGCCCTGTTAGCAAGGAGGCCCCCGTGGCCCCCCCAAAAGAGGAGGGGCCCATCAACCTCAATCAGTGCGGGTGATGAAGATTGAGCTGTCTATGCCTGTATTAAGAGTACATATGCTAAAAAAGTCACAGCACCAAGGTGAGGTGAAAGCAATTAATGTTTCGGAGCTGGCCATGCATCACAGCCTGGACGCTGATTGACAGATGGCATCAGGAGAGCGTCCCATTCAAATACAATGAGACAGCAGTTCATTTAAAAGTGTAGAAATTGATCTGGTTTGTCCTTGAAACTTTAATAAAAAAAAATCTTGGTCTATTTACTTGCACCTCAATCGCCCCACTGTAACAAAGCTTGCACATTTTCACAGCAAATTAATTCATTTCCAATTCAAATGAGTAAGGAAGAGAAGGGAGTGGACAAGCTAGTCTTCTTTCTGATACCAGGAGCCGATTCTGGTACGGTTCATGTTAAAAAGCCTAAGGTCAAACATGGTACAAATTCAGCTCACTCCCGACTTCTCAGGGCTGCTCTGTGGAGGGACGAAGGGGTCTGAAAAGCTTGTTAGCATGGCCTTACTTGTGGCATTCAAGTGGCGTACGAGGCGATTTTAACAATGCATGCCTGTGTTACGAGTGCATTCTTGAATGTGAGAGAAAGAGCCGTTGTGATGTGTGTGTGAGGTGTTGAGCGGTTGTAGTACGTGTTACATTATATGCATGTGTTTGGGGGTGAAATCCTCCTCAAATGCCATAAAAGCCAATGATGGAGAATGGCTTCTTTCGCACCACTGGACTGTGCAAACACATGGCACCAACGTGCACAGAGCCAACTGTATCTAGCTGAGCCTGACATCAATATGGATGCTCACATAACAAGAGGAGTGGAACAGTGTGTGGCTTTTGTGCATTTGCAAATCAAATTTTCAGTTTGTGATGAGATTCACCATACAAAAAACTTCAGATGTCATAACCTCAGATATAGGGCAGGGGCAAGTAATATTGAATAGGTTAGATGCTGTTGTTTTTTTGTTTTTTTTTAACTGAAAATCAACAAATATTCAACCTGGTCACTTATGTTGGTGAGAGCACGACTTTGGCTCTAGTGAAAACACCAGTTTTCACTATCAGACATGTGTAGTTAATGCCTACCAACAGGAGAGGACATTTTTTTAGTTTTGAATTGCAGGTTTATCAACATCTACATTTTATCATATAGGTAGAACATTCACTGGTAGATTCTACCTCAATCTGCTCAATTAAAACTATAGGCCTTTCAACCCATGTCGTCTTGTCCAATTTCACAGATTGAAATCTTGCTGCCTGCTGGTGCCACTGGCGTTTGTTGAGCTTACTTCCTAGTGCTGTCCAACACTAGCCTGTGATCTCATAATACTCATTACCGCAGTCATCCCTCTCCTTCCTGCTGTGACTTGGCACACAAACAAACACAGGCACGTAAACATTCCACAGGCTTAAACTATGAATGGACCCAGAGTAAGCGGCTTGAGGAGTTTCATTGAACGTAGAGGCTAGACTGCTAAAACGGCAGCTCTTTAAAATGGAACAGGCATGACCTTTTGGCAATACAATAGACTAGGGCAGGGTAACATTCTGTTCAGTTATCAAAGAAAGTATAGCTATTCATGAAAGTTATTAATTACATATTATGTGACACCATTGATTGAAGTTTGCTTGGACAACCCCTAAAAATTCAAATCTGATATGAATATTAGTAATCTCTACAGTAAACCTTTGCAACTGACTCTTATATAGCACTTTAACCACAACCACAGTCGACCAAAGTGCTGTACACTAAGAATATGAAACACCAATATACAACAAAAATAGATATACATTAAATAAATACAGTCAGATTAGCCAATGAAACATGTAGCTGTAGATCTAAGTAATTCTCCTTTCAACAGAGCAAGTACTGGGCAAGTAAAATGAAACCTAATGTCAGCCAAGATTATATGTCACATAAGAACTTATGAGCCAAAAGCAGTGTTTTTTTTAGTTTGTTAAGTTATCTGAATGTGTCTTCTTAAATATTATGTAGAGCCTATGGGTTCACGGACTTTGGAATTCTTTTTATAGTGTCAAATTTATAATTTTGTAAAACTAAACTTTATCTCAGGATTAATACATCAAGTGTCCCCTCCAACTATAACAATGCCTCCAAGTCACACCCACGCACCGATAGTTCATATCTGTCACAGGACGCCAATGTGAAACCTCAATACGTGACAACAAAGCAGTTCATCACTTTAATAGGATTTCTCGAGGTACAGACAAATCTAGGAGCCTGACTGGGTGGCCCTGGTTCCCTCTGAAGTAGCCCCGGGAAGGGAACAGAGGAGGGGAACAGAGGGGTACCACACTGCCACACCGAGGATGTGATGTATGGCTCTCTCCGTCCTTGTTATGAGGTGTGTTCTGAAGCAAAAACTAGGGCAGTGGAGATGGCTCGTTATCCGGATGATCTTTGCTTTGATGCGAACAAGCTTGTTTCGGGACTATATTAAAGCAGGCGTTGAGCATAAGCTGCAGTGTGTCCCTCCGGACCCTTCCTCAGACCTTAGTCCCCGCTTGAAAAGCTGCTGTTGCAGTTATAGCTGACATAAAGCCCTACGCTTTCTAGAAAGAAAACACTGGTTTGTGTTCAGATCACACCAAGTATTTTGAGAAAGCTTATTTGTGAACACTAACAGAATGTATTCTTTTTTTCTACAAATGAATACATTGCCTTGTCTCAAAATTGGAAATTAAACTATGAATAATTGGTTAACTAAAATGTGGCCTTTACCGTCTTGAAGTGAATTCTCAAGACAGTCAATAAAACAGGCTTTACTACCGCTTTCCACAGCCACACAGAGCATGTTTGTGGTAATAATGAATGTTGCCACTCACTCTGCTTGATCAGCCTCTTGTCTGCCACCAGGACGTTCTCTGCATCCACAACAATGACCTTTCCGTCCCGAGGGCCGACCGCAAAGTTATCGAAGCTGACGTCCAGCAGGTAGAGCGCGAACTCAAAGTCATTGTTGGTTAACTGCTCCGCGATGTCCATCAGCTGTCGTGCCAGGTCCACCCTCTTCTCCCATGGAGCATTGTAGAAACTCCACAGCTCCTCGCCCACATAGTTAACAGCAACCATTCGTCCACAGGCTCCCAGGTATTTGGCAAATGGCCACCCTTCATCTGAGGGAAAGCTCTATGGAACAAAAAATAGAAAAGATTAGTGATAAAAGAATTTACTCAGAGTAGTTTTAGCCAAAAACAAATAGAAGTTGGAAACAGACAGCATCAAAAATGAGAAAACATTAAATATTTTTTCTAATGATAATAACCACACAGTTACTACACTCTGCCTTGGATATTTCTTACACACCATCTGAGGCATAATAGGGTAAAAAAGTGCCAAGGATAACATGAAACAAAGCCAGCATTGGTCTAACAGATTACATTTAATAAAAAGAGAAACAGCCAGCTTGTGTAGAAGCCCTACAGCCATGAGCTGATGTGCGCTGCATGTATTCAGTGGTTCCAGAGAAGTGATGGGAGGTGATTTGTGGTAGCAGACGTTAGCAGGAAAGCCTTATGCGTTGTGATGCAGCATTTTAACTGCTGTACAATGTTGGCAAACCGAGCTAATGCATTTTGGGCAGGCAGACCAGAAATCTGTGTATTACAAAGGATAACTGATTAATAATAACTTAATACCACATGCTGGAAATAATATCAACCCTTGTGCACAATGGGCTCTAATCTCAGGAAGATTTTCTCTATATCCTTGAGGTCAAACAAAAGCCCACGCAGAAATATGTCATGTGGAATCACTAAAGATAAATATCATTTCAACTACAATAACTATAATAATACTGTATTGATGTTATGACAAAGTACTAGAATATATCCTATTGTACCTTTCAAACTCTGGTGACTCATGCTTTGTCAAGATCTTTCTTCTCTTGGTCAGTTTCTCGACCTCGGGCTATCATAACAGTTGGACACATGAATGGAAAACAATACAATGGAAACACTTTTGTCTGCGGCCCACACAAGTTTAATACTGCCTCTTTTACCACAAACACCCTGCCGTATGCTGGCATAATGATAGCCTTCTAGTTCCAAATCTGGCAGGCAGACGAGGCGCAGGCAAAGACAGAGGATCAGGAGCGCTTAGGTTTCACACAAGCCTCAGCTGCCTCGTCTTCGTTTCTGAACCTACTCAGACTAGCCAATGCTTTGCCCACCTTTCAATCTCTGACAACGATGTAGTTCAGTAATGCATGGCTGCCCTAAGTCTATTTAAACTTTCATGAAATACAAATTATTTAAAAACACATCTTAACCCCATGCTGGCCACACAGATGCTGCATCTTAAACAACTGGACATCTGCCATGTTTGGACAGTGACATGTTGGCGATGTGCGTGTGACGAGGCGTACAACGCAATTAAGCTTCTGCACCCACTGACCACACCGAAGCCCCTTCCTGAACCAGGCACTAATTAATGGGCTTGTTGAAGGTCTGTATTTTGCTAAGTAAAGGTTGCAGCACATGCTTTCCACCTGTTTCACAAATGCTACGAGAGAAAGACGAGCACGAGTGAATTCTACATATTTTTCTATCCAGCTATTGGAAATGTATCGTTTTTGAGATATTGGCATGCAAAAAAATCTATATCACACAAAATGTATGTAGGTTTATACTCCATGTCTAAAGACTGACATGACCAAGACAATTTAATTACTATGAATCCACATTCTAGTCTTTTTTTCAGTTTATACCTGGTAAAGTGATGGTTTAGATTGGTCCATTATGGTCTTAGTCCTGATTAAGATCCGGTTTAGTCTTTGATCAGTTTTGATTCAGCTGCAGTTTTAACCAAGTCCAGAGCTTTGTATTCCAAATTGTCAAATAATTATGTTAATTATTGTTAAGCCCTGACTTTTTTATACAGACGCAAATGTCGAATTTGGCAAGTTTTAGTGTGAATCTATACCTTTAAAGGCGTACATGATTCTTGTTCCCACCGTTTTTTAAGAGCTCCACCACCGAGAGGGAGGACAATGATAAGTTACATGCACTGAAGTATGTTTGAGCAGATTTCCCTGAGGTGACCCAATCAATTGTGGCCCAGACAAAAGTCTATCCAGGAACTGGGGCTGTGCGGTTTGCTACTAGGCGACTGTCTAGTGTCTATCTGTCTGTCTGCAGCTTCCTGTCATCCTTGGACTTGCCAGTGAGTCACCACCACCACCATCACTTCTTTAAAAAAAATAAAAAATCTTCTGGCATAATCGCCTGCCTGTACATTTTTTCGATACAGCAAAAACCTGACAGTAACAGGAATTTCGAAGTAGACATGTCTGAAAAAAGTGTAGTCACAGAAATTGAGGATAACTGTGCAAGGCTATATTGGGGCCTAGAAAGAAGACAATCCCATATAAGTGACATTGTGCCAATTCAACAGGCTAAATAATGCCTCCATTGATTTTTTAAGTAGGCACATAAAGTGTTGTTTTAAGCCAGATCAGTGGATACATCCCCAATACGTGCACACTCCTTTTAACCCAAATTAAAAAATGAGGAACTCTTAAGCGGCTCTCAGTCTTGTTGACAAAACTTAGCCTGTCCAATGCATCGGCTAAAACCTGCTTTGTAAAACCGCCATCCTCTTTCATTTTGAGGGTTGCAGGAGAATGGACAGACTTGGAGAAGTGTGGGGGGGTGCAGAGCAAAAGACTACGATGGAGACAGCAAACAGTTCAGACAAACAGTATGTCTTTCACTTCTCCGCTCCAGTGGACAGGAGGAATAAACCAGCGAAGACCTGCCTGCTAAACACATCTCTGGGCTTTGTTGTCAGGTTGCCGAGGCTGAATGGGAGCAAAAGTAGAGCGACAGCAGATTGGGGGGAGGGAGGGACGGGCGAGGGGTTGAATGCCCCGCAGCTACTTTCAGACCCTGTCGATGACGGTTATAAAAACTCCTTCATGTCTCTCCGGCCCTCATCCAGGTTTCTTAACATAGACACTGCTCCTTCACTGTCAATGAGTTTCCTATATTTAAGTGTAAGGCTGCACAATACATTTTTTAATTGATTGTAATCACAATGTAGGCAAAATGGCAAGTTATGGTCCAATACAAATACAGTGTTGATTTTGGTTTAGTCTCAATTTAGCCTATAATGCTGGATTTACACTAAATTTTGACTAGTAAATTCAAAGTGATCCATTTCTGCTTAAATCTATATGCATACATTTAGTTGAAATTACCATGTCAAAAAGCATATTGCCAGTCGATACTCAGCATAGTAATTATTTTGTATCCATTTAATCAGGAGGTCCAATTGAGATTCAAAATCTCTTTTTCAAGAGAGACCTGGCCAATAGTAATTATTAAGATTGTCTAAATTTGTGCAGCCCTACTTCCTGTATTTAAGTTAATACGATTATTATTAAACATAACTGCCAGTGAACAATGCCTGCAAATCGAAGTGGGTACCTGAGCTTTGGACTGTAACTATCGCAGAGGTTGATAAATACCCAACGTGTCCCACCAATCATTCTCCCTTAGTGCTCTTTAAATGGTTACTCTGCAGAAGTCATTAACGTTTGCAATGAGGCGTTGAGGGGGGCTGGGTGCGATGAAATAAATTGGACAGCTCAAGCTTAATATTACATCCAACGCACTATCTTGGAGCAGACTTAAGAGTTACATTATGATGTGCGTGTGCGTGTGCGAGAGAGACTGCGCAGGTAGTGGATTTTACCAGTCCACACTCCAAAGATGTTATACTTTTGAAATATGCTGAGGCAGCAGAAATGCTGCTGATGACACTTCCCAGTGACTTTTTACACATTTAAAAAGGTCTTATAATTTCTTGTTCCTGTCACCAAATAAAACCCTTTTTATCAGCTGCTTTTGATTTTGTATAAGCTTTTAGGATGTAGAAACTCATGCCAAATGTTTATGGAGTTCTTTTTGTAGCTGAGATTCAGGCAATATTTACATCAACAACCATTGGTTGCATTAATGGAAAAGGCCAGGAGAAAGACAAAGCTCTCTATGCATGTTGAATGCAATGTGGTCGAAGCAGTCTGCAGCCTAAAACAAATAACATGTTAGTCAGAAATAATACTTAAGAGTATTACATGTTTAATGTTATTGTTTATTTAATAAATACATTTAAGAATATGAACAATGACAAACTCAATTAAATAGAATCCACTCTAAGCTCTTTGTTGCTATAGCTGCATTTTGCGTAGTAAAAAAAAAAATGCTCTCATGCCCAGCTTTGCGGTGTATGCAAATGTAGGCAGCGCATTAGAAAAGGGGTCAGAAACAGTGGATACACCTGGGTGCTGCGCTTCCATTACTGCAGATCACTGCATCATCCTGAAAAAAGCAAGACTGGGCAAGAAAAACTGAGCTGAAAGAAAAGACTATGTTTTGTTAGGGAGGAAAATGATTTTCTAAAAGTAGGAGGACTGTCCTGTCATAAAAACAGACTCTCATAGCAAATGAAGGCTGAAACTAAGTAAAGCAAGAAGCTCTTATTAAGACGACCTCTGTGACTTCTAAGCTCAGTTCACCCTGGTCTGGTCAAATAGGTTGTTCTGCACTGGAGCAGCGGAGAAGGCACGGTTTGGCTGTTAATTCAGCAGACACACCAGCATCCTCTTGGGGGCCAGGCTGGAGTGGGCTGAAATGAAACAGGCCACAGACAAATGGGCAGCCTCTGGAGAAGAGGATGAAACGAATGGAGCGAGAGGCACAGGAACACACACCTGCGCCCTGACATCTGCTGACAAAGACGTGCCCTTCTACAGGGCCACTCGGGGAGGGAGTGGGCGCCACTTCCAAAGAGCCTCTTTCTGCACACCTATGTGTGTCTATGTGAAACTGTATCCCAGTGTATGTGAATGAGAACATGCAACGTGACCGGGGCTGATAACAACCTCTATTCACAAGCCGAGTAAACACGAGCAGCTCCCCAGATATTTCCTTGGCCGGTCTGCAAAGAACACTGGTCCATCAAACGCACACAACAAACTAAATTATAACAGCAGGATTTAAAAGGAACTCATCACCTTCTACCCTCAAACCACAATTGGTCATAGCAAAAGTGTAACCAGGCCCACATTTTCGTCCCCGACAGCAAGGTGTATATCGGCGAAACGGCCCCATATGTCTGCCCCAAATGCTATGTCACCAACAAAGACATTGTTTGTGTGATTGCTAAGGGTTTTGATCTTTTTAAGCAATTAAGAGGCCTTGCCCCCAAACCATGACTCATATGGGAAGGGTCCATTTGACTTTTTTGATTTGTCTGGATGTTTGTGAAGAATGTTTTTGGCAAATTTTGTAAATTTGCCTAAAACTACAATTTTCTTTGAGTCTATAGAGGGCGCTATAGAGGCATATTAGTCAGCTGTGTTCAGGGCCGGGGGGCAATTAGAGGTTTCAGGTTTGAGCCTAATCGGGAAAAGTATGTGCAAGCTGGAGACTGTCAAATATACCTGACCTCCCAATTTCAATCCAAAACTAGGCCTGTGCTGTCGTCCCCGACAGCAAGGTGTATATCGGCGAAAACGGCCCCATACGTCTGCCCCGTACGTCTGCCCCGTACGTCTGCCCCATACGTCTGCTACAACTGTT
>JAVQKC010066331.1:0-13667 GCA_036025475.1 Philypnodon macrostomus
CATTATTTATTTCATGTGTTTCATTTGACCCAGTTCTCACGGGTTGTCAAAGGTTACCGAAGAACAAAGAAATAAACCCCGTTTTTTCTCAACCTCGTGTCGTCCTTGAGGGTGCTACACTTCCTTTGTCTTCTGCTCTGTGCTGCTATCGTCTGCTGTCCTGTTTTCTGTAATGTAACTTTAATAAATACCGACCTTGGTGCTTCAACTATTTCTCATGGGGTCATTCTTAGAGATACTACTAATTACTTTCAGAACTTCTCAGTGGTAACCTGGCAAAAAACATATTGATAAGTGTAGCACTCTGCTATTGAGGGATCTACACATTATCGATCTGGGACTGTTCCTGTAGAAAGCGTCCAAAAAGTGACATATAAGACGTGCCCAAACAAGGAACTGCTTAATTGTACATTATGTTTTTTTAGCGTATCCATGTTGCTAATAAGTTTTGCTAAAAGGCTTGTTGTTGTCGGCAAACCTAAAGCCCGCCTACTCACGGCTATACTGCCACATGATTGGTCCAGTCAAATTGATCAGCGGGAGCAGTACAAGATGGATTTTGTGGGTTTGTAAAACTCCTGCTTGAAGTGCAAGGTTCAATCTCAGTGGCTGGCGCAAAACAGCCCAACATTTCCATATATATAACGTGATTGTAGTTGTATTATAATTTTTTTAGTATTCCACTATATATGAAAGTTGTATATCATGAAAACATAAAATATATACATACAAAACAGCATGTTGCCCAGCCATAATTTATGTCCAGAGATGACTTCAAGTGTCTGTGCACACAACCACAGACACTTGAAGAAGTACAGAGCCCACTACAGTGACAGAGGACATTCATTATTACAGAACTCAAGAGCTTTCCAAATTTGGTCACATGTGTATATAGTCTTCATAATGTTTCTCTGTGCACACTTTCTATATGTTTTATTACCACAGTTGCTAGTGGCCCCTGCAGTAAATCTATCAAGAGTGTAGTTCAATAGTATATAACGTTATGTCAATTGCAGAGGCATTTGGTAACCATTGAACAATAGATAGCACTCTTTAGAAATGTACGTTTCTAAACATCCATATACTTCAGAACAAGGTCAGAATAGCATCTCTCAACTCTTGTGTGCAAGTGTGTCATTATAATGTTGTGTTCTTTGGGAGTGAAAAGCAGGAAGCTCCCAAAGTCTGTGTTAGTGTGCGTGTCATGGCCGCTGCACATAGTATAAATGTTGTCTTTCTTTTACTTTTGCAGATAAACTTTTTCATATTCATCAGAATTATCAAAATTCTCATGTCCAAACTCAGAGCTCATCAAATGAGATATACAGACTTCAAATTCAGGTAAGAAAACCATACCTATAAGAACAAACTGTCTTGGTTTTAAGGTCATTGCATTCGGGATGTACAGGTCATATGTAAAACTCATAACCCAAGATAACTATATTTTTGTAAGAAGTATTATCAAAAATAATTAAATAAAAAGTATACATCAAAAACGTTTAAGTTTGGCTTAATGTAAAGTAAGATAACGATAAATGTAAAGGCGCCATACAATGACTTATGACTTTTTTTGAGTTTTTTGTTCACTTTTAGATTAGCATTTCACAGCTATGCTATATTCATTGTAATTGATGTGTGATGTGTGAGTGTGAATGTGAATGTGAATGTCTTATTTTTGTGAGCTGTTGCTTTATAGCCTCTGAAAAAGCTCAGATTCAGTGCATGTCCTTTTAAGGCCCTTTCCTCCTGATGGAATCACCGTGTTAGGGCCTCTTTAGAAATTATATTATATTATGCATTTGTCCACTACTTTAGATTCACTAAAAGTACTATTTATGTAATCCCCAAAACCTCAGTTATTTTGTAAACAGTTATACTCTTCTATCTTGCATGTTCCCGTTGCTTGTGTATCCAACCTGAAAAATGAAACATATAAAAGCTAGTTTTGCCATGTTCACCAGGTTAGCGAAGTCCACTTTGACCCTGATCCCGCTGCTGGGGATTCACGCCATCCTCTTCACGTTTGTCATCGATGAGTCGGTCCCTAAAGGCTCGCTGCTGCGCCTCATTCGACTCTTCTGTGACCTCCTCTTCAACTCTTTCCAGGTAAAAATAGAAGCAGGAAAAAAATAGCACTATGTTTACTTTGCTCACCGGCCACTCACATGTTTATTCGCTTGTGGGCTCAAATAGCTAATCTTGACTATCACATAGTATCACTAAGCTACTGAAGAAACAAGCATCAGCATGAAGAAGAATGGTGATTTAAGTGACTTTGACCTAGTGCTGTCAATGGATTTAGTTTTTAAATCAGATTATTCACACCTTTGGGCCTTGATTAATCACGATTGATCACAATTCATTTTTAAAATAGCTTTTTTGTGATCTTTTTTATGTGGTGCCCCAGGGGCCTCAGATGGACCTACCACTTCTAGCCCCTAAAGCTTCTATCTCTGCCCCTGCTCCAGCCGCACCGGTCGAGTTACAGTGTTACTTCCTCATCATATCTCTATGTCTCTGCAAATATGTGGTTATGGTGCCAGGTGGACCGTGCAGTATCTCAGAAATTGATGATTATCTGAGTTTTTCACATACAACCAGGTCTAGGGTTTAGAGAGAAAGAATTCAAAAAGATACAATTTCCAGTTAGCTGCAATTCTGTGGCTAAAACATGCCTTGTTGATGCCAGAGGGTTTTTTTTGCATTATAATTTATATTAATCCAGAAAATCTTCATGCCTTCATGGCAAAAACAACACTTTGAGCTCGATATAGTAGTAGTGTGGTTTTCTAATGCATTGTTTTTTTAGGGCCTGCTGGTTGCCATCCTCTACTGTTTCGTAAACAAAGAGGTGAGACATATGCTTCTGTTTCTCCTCCGACGAGACTCCTTTTTCTTCATTAATGTCCTGTGGCCTTCACAAACTGCCCTTTATCTGTAAACTGTATCTTTGTTCTTGTGTCCATGTAGTAGCACAGCCCCAGCCATCAGTTAATCTAACCTATTTAAATGCAGACATCTATCTAAAAGGTGCTCTGTGTCTTGTAATCTCCCTCTCCATCGTTGCGTCTCTTCCCATCATGCCGCAGGTGCAGTCCGAGATGCTAAAGAAATGGAAGAGGTGGAAGCTGGGAAAGGACATAGATGAAGAATACCGGCACACCTACAGTCAGACGCCACATGTGAAGACCGGCAGCATCGCCACGGGCAACCTGCAGGATCTCCACGACAACAACGGCAGCGACCCGAGCTACGAGTCCCCTCACCTGGCCAAGTCTGTCCGCGGCGCCCACTGCTCGAAAGCACCAGAGGAAAACCGGCGCTTGGTGGTCTGCTACAGCAACGGCATGGGCAAAAGTGTCTCTCCCAAAAGCGGGCACATGCTGCAGTTCTCCTTCCTGCCACAGAGGGGCGATGCCAGTCGGGCCACAGAGGACGTTTGCCTAGAAGAAAGAGTGCAGTGCCATGGGGGGTCCATCGAGGGGGAGGAGACAAATGTTTGAGATTCTTTTGGATTATGTTTCTGGATGTTTTTATTCATTTTGTAGCTTGAGTAAGAATAGAATTGACTCCATAGAATATAACTAAAACGGCCTCTACACTGCATGTGACTGAAGTAAAGTCTACATCCGCAAAGTATTTATTGTTTTCTTTTTTTGAGTGAAGACATAAAGAATGACTAAATATTTTAAGTTATGGTTGTGTAAGTGTGTGTATGTGGTGTGCTTTGAAGGATAAACATTCAATATAAAGTCGGCTGATATTTTGTATTGTTTAATTATTGAAGCTTGTTGTTGTGTGTTTGACCAATGTTTTTCTCATATCTGCAAATGCCAGCGTGTGTCTAATTTTATTTTTTTATGAACAGGCATATCAGTAACAAAGAATATGAGACAGTAAATGTATTCAATATAATGGTTGTATAAATTAACTACTATCCCATTTTGAACACATTTGAATGTAGAGAAATAAACAGGCTACTGAGGACATTTTACCTGTGCTGTGTTTTTCAAAGGATGGGAATTGATTTGCCAAAGGTCGCTAGCCACAGACTACAATGAAAACGTTTGTGCTATTTCACCTCAGTGTTTCGGGACAACAAGGCTAGCCAGTGACCGGTGACAAACAAGCTGTAAGCTGAACGATTTACCACCAATGACTTCTTTGAGAGCCTTTTTTAGACTTTATGAAGACATTGTGTCTCATTTTGTGCTTTTTGGCCAAACTACACATTCAAGACTGAAGGGATTGACTACTATGAAAACGGAACTGTTTTATAACAAGTGAAGACCATGATTGTACCTATGACGTTTCTGTATTTAACATGATGTACTGACGTGAGCCCACTGCATTTTCATTAAAAAAACACCAAATTGTTTGTGTCACCATGTCTCAGTGGAGCCAATTAAAATGAATTCTGTCAGTGACATTGTCTTTTACTGGTGTGGTAGGGGCCTGACATGAGCTCTAATTCATTGTGGAGTTGATAATTCAGAAAAGGAAGTAAAAATATATAATATATAATGTATCACTCACTTCAGTGTGAATTCCCTGTGTGTCTCTGTGTCAGCCCTGCAACTAACTGTACCCCACTGAAGGCCCGTAGTTGCTAGGATATGCACCATGTAGGCTCACCAACGAGCTCTAAGAAAAGCAGCAGAAGAAGGTCCAATTACTTTTCATTTGAGGAAATCGAAAAACAGCACTTTGAGACACATCCTGGGGTCTGCGACATTGGCTCTCCACTCCCTCTAGTGGTACAGGCTGGTGCTACAATTGTTTGCAGCCACACTTTCTGTTTCCTCCTTTGGCATGGCTTTCAACACTTTAACATGTAACCAGTGCCTACCTAAGTTGGCCTATTTTAGGTTTTACCATAGGTTTCCTCATCTACAGCAACATCAAATCAGACTGTGGGTTACCACTTTGACCACTTTGACTTCGACCTGCTCATCCAAAACATGACCACAGGGGCTCTTGTTTTTAACACAATATCCATAACACATTAGTCTTCATTATGGGCCCAAGGAAAACAAACAGTTCCACTGACGTCAGAGCCGTACGAGACCATGGGCTGCATTTAGACATAACCATTACTACTGTTTTAATATAGGTTTGTCATTTCAGCCATCTTCTGTCTGCATCCGGTTCAATACACTCACAGATAGGGCTACAGTTACATAGCGACTTTACAATTGTTTGATTCAATTATGCTGCTTTTACTAACACTTGCTTTCATCTCAGATACACTTTGTGGAACAATCAAATTATTTTATGTTGTAGTGACCTCCATGTGTAGACTGACACTCATGCCATTCAAACAGAATTTCTAACATTTTTGTACCTAGAAATACAGAAAACCTTCAGCAGATCACTTGAGATATACATTCTGTACTATCAGCGTGGGTCGATCAGGGATAAAAGATCTGAAAAGTCAAACCTTTTAGTGACTCGTGAATAATTAAAACCACCTCAAAGTCATTCTGAATTACACAGCTCTGATAAAAGCCAAAAAGCTGAATTTAACCCAGTCTCAGGAAGGATGTGTGGAGCATGACATTGTGTGGTGACATATCTCCTGTTTCATGGTGTATTTGTCTCAACTATAGTATATAATATAACAGGCCATATTTGGATATACTTTTTGACATAGCTGTAAAAATGTTTAAATATAAAAATCTCAAAATAGGGTAAAAATTCAAATGTAAAGATTTTTTTCCTTGTAATTGAGCTAAAATCATTTGAGAAAAAAAACGTATGAGGCAGTGTGTGCTTTATGTGTGAGACAAGAGTGGTTTGGGATGAGCTTCGGAGGCTGAGGGTTTCACACAATCAGGTAGTGCAGCTTTAAAGGCTAAAGATTTTAATTTGACCTCAACACAATTTTTTCTATTGAGTTGTACAGTTATTTTAAGTGGGATTTCTGTCAGTCGAAAGACCATAAATTGACTGCAATACATTTAGTTTCTTGCAGTATATATAATGCATTTGTAGATATTCAATAGAATGTCTGTGATAAAAATGATTTACATTAACCACACAATTCAACACAAAACTGAAAATGTCCCAAACCTTAACATCACAAAAAAAGATCAGTGTCTGTTTCTGGGGAAAAGACTTTCATTGTGCTGCTGAAACTCGAAATGGGCATCTCTGGACATGCACGTCCGCAGGGAACACCATGGAAAATACATTACACACGTGTCGTCTCGAGAGCCAAAAAAAAAGTTCTAAAGAGCCCCTTTGGGTGTCTCTCAAAAACATCTGTGAGTTGTAAATTCAACTAATAGGGAAACTGTCCTGAGCCAGAAATGTAAATCACAGCTAAAGGACCTCAGACTGATGTATTGGGTTATCGACAAGTAAACACCTTCATTCAAAGCATTGCAAAATCAATAAGAAAGTGCTTTCCAGTTTTTTGGCTCTTTTTCTTTGGTCTTTCACACAAAGCCATTTAATCGAATCAGTGGGTATAAAGATATAAAAATATGGAGCTGCAGAGAAGAAGCAGATGATCACAGCAAATGGAGACCTTCAAGTCAAAGGGCACAAATAATAAAATATTAAAGATAATGTTTTTTAATATTGAATGAGCATTTCAAGGCTCAATCATATACTCCATTATAAACCAGAGACCTTCGTGGCTCAATTGTGAACAAAGGAAGAGATTTACATTCTATAGAGCGATCATATTGGTCATCAAACCCTTAAAAAAATGTTTTTGTGAGCTACCACACCACTCAAAAACCCACAAAACTACAGTTATTTTAGACTCACTAAAGTAAACTAATTGTATTTACTGGTTTTACACAGATCTTTATTACAGATTTGTGTTTTGATGTACCACGCAGGGCTCCCTTAACCTCCTGGGCCCCAGTGCAAATGACTGATGCTCTGTCCCTGTATGACTGCCTTCAATGCTTCACCTGTACATTCTTCTAACAGGTGAGATGCTTCGTTTGCATCCACATTTTCTTTCTTCATGCAATTTTGACTTTCTGTGAGCTAAGTGAAGAGAGGAAATCGTAAACACACGCCACACGAAGCCAGCAGAAGTTATTTCAGGAGCAGAACATAACACAAGACAGTGGTGTTTAGTGGAGGGCACATACATCAGTGTTGACAGCTCAATAGTGTGAAGTCCTTCAGTTAAAGAGCTGTAAAGACTATAGGGCAAGGCAACAGGATTCAGGAAAGGGAACAAACACTGGCCCGTGTGAGACTGTGTGGACGTGTTGGGCTGAGGGGCTGTCAATATTATATAATTATAAACGGCCCACTTCATAATCACAATGATATTCAACAATATAACAAATATAGTAGTAAATAGAACTAAATACATTGGCAAATACAGCCCTTTTATAACAGCACATTTAGTGGCTGAACACCATAATAAAAGTGTCGCTGGTCTTCTCCTGATGCTCATCTGCGTCAAGATTGATGCAGGGATGTTTTTCTGCAGACCTTGGTTCTAACAAGTGGTTATTTTAGATTTTTCTACAATATTGAACCAACCCAACCATTCTCCTGTGGTCACTGGTACAATGTTGAACCAGCCCGACCATTCTCCTGTGGTCACTGGTACAATTTTGAACCAGCCAGACCATTCTCCTGTGGTCACTGGTGCAATGTTGAACCAGCCGGACCATTCTCCTGTGGTCACTGGTACAATGTTGAACCAACCCGACCATTCTCCTGTGGTCACTGGTACAATGTTGAACCAGCCGGACCATTCTCCTGTGGTCACTGGTACCAACATTGCATTGTTTCCACAGAAAATGCTGCTCAGATCGACAGTTTCTGAAATATGGAGATTAATCCGTGCCACTAAAACAAATCCACTGTATTTTAAATCTGTGTGTTCCGTTTTGTCTCATCCATCCATTGATTCACTTGTAATGAGACCATGTGGACACTCTTCTCTGAGCAGTGTTTGATAGCCCCACCGGAATAGGCTTCACTGAAACATCTACAATGTATGCATTTAACTGCTGGGAAGGACTGTTTTTCTATCAATCTCTATTAGTTTGTTTATGTCCTCTGCAGCTATAAGTGTGATGCACAATCCCAACGCACACAAATGATGTTAAAAACATATAAGTGGGCCTAGATGCCACTTTTTCACCTTAATTAAACAGATAAATAAGTTGTTGCAGGGTGAATGAAGCTTTCTTTACTTCACCTTGCATCGACTGGCAAGAAACAGCCTACCAAGAATGGCTGCGTATGAACTGCTTTTCTTTAGGCTTTCACAGACTGACGAGAACTCAAAGAGACAGAGAAATGCAAAACAAAGACAACTGCCCAAAACTGCTTTTACGAAAGAGAACGTCACAGTCCCCTCTGCTCGGGGCTCGTGTGCACTCACTAGTTTTCAAACGGATGTATTCTTTCAGAGAAGGTGGAGCCATTCCATTAAGAATTTTATTTAGAATTTATTTAGTATTAGTCCGTTTTTATTTGTAAAACTGGATTGCATTGAATAGGCTTAATTACCACACACCCTGGTCTTGTGTGTGGGCTAAAGTATTTCCAAAGTCTTTATGTATTTTTTTAGTGTAGATCCCAAAGCGTCATCGTTAAGTCTGCTTCAGCTCTACACTGACTATAACCCTGAATGCAGATGAGTTAATTTAGCCTTATATGTATGAGCACTGAGAGGCAGGAACAAGCCTATAACAGATAATGGTTTGTCAGCTCATAAACCAGGAAGTACCTCGGCTGCAGAACCTCGATGAGAAATGGCCCCACCTCAGCCTTCACCCTATCCCTCCTGTCAAATGTACGCCTTAAACACCTTTCAAATTACATGGCTGCACTTCAACCACACGCATTTAACTCCACCTCACTGAAGGAAGATTTACAGGCCAGAGAAACATAGAAGACCAATGATCATTATCTATATCCATGATAGGAAGAACACTGATTATTAGCAGTGGGTAGTAATGAGCTACATTAACTAATATTCTTTTGATGTAACAGTTCTGAAACCCAGGTAAGAGTAAGAGTGTTTTCACCCACATCAGCATGTCTTGTGAAAAACTGAGAAGATTTGTTATGTCTGATTACAAGAATAAAAACATAAAAACACTAGCAGTTACACAGTATTACATTTGTATTTCGTTTAGTATAAATGTACTTTTTTCTACTTTTACTTTTACCACTTGACCAGTGAATTATATGTGGTTGCCCATATGGGGATTAGGGACCCGTACATGAAAGAAGATGGATCAATTAAAGAAAAGTCTGTGTGTTGTCTGTGCTACATGTTATTTGCAAAAGTGGTGTAAACACATTCATCAGGACACAGAGTTGTTTCTTGGACCTGCTGCTGCGGAGGCTTTTAGTGACCTTAGTGCAGCACATTTGGTGAATTTAAAAAGGAACAAACACATTGATCAATCTGGAATCTCTCTAGTCCCAGTAGTCCACTACACAGAAAGGCCAATCAGGACCTTCTTGCTATTAGGGAAACCACTTGTTGGTGCACACAATGTTTTGATTAGAAAGGATCCAATCATATCACTAACATAAGTGGTCCGATGACACTTTCAGAGGACAAATCTATTCCTTCAAAGGCATCCTATGTAACTTCTGACCACTAGATGGCAATAATAACTATTGTTATAGATAATCCAACATGGCTGCCAATGTTGCACTGAAACTCTATGTTGTGTGATTTATTTATTTTTTTTGGTACAAATTTGTCTTTTCTTCTGCTGTTTGCTCACTGTATACGTTTTAAGTGTTGGTCATAGCCAGATAGTTTCAATTGAATGGAAGTGTCCCACTTAAGCAGTTGTGTCAGGTTTATCAGCAGCGGTAAGGCACAGAGGTGTTTTATACGGTCAATTTGAAGGTAAAGAAAAACCTTCAAAATGAAATGAACGTTTGTTGCTTTTTAGATAAAATCTTCCATATAATCTTTTAAAGCAGTAGCCATTTCCCTGAAGGTCTCCATGAGTTGAATTGCTGCTGATATCTTTGTCTGTTTAAACAGTTGCACATACTAGTCTGGGACTATAGAGTCCACTGAGAGTATGTGTTGTTTGTTCAATCTTTCACTAATGACAAACTGTGAGTTGGTTTTCAGTCATCCACCCCATGTCTTAAATGAAAGTTCAAAATTCATTAGGGCAGTGAATATAAACCTTACTATTCTCATGAAGGCCTGTGTTTTCTGGATTACAACAACTTCATTTTTCAGGGTTATCGCAACATGTTATTCGTATATGTTCATTGAGGAAATTCCACATGTGAAGATGGATGTGTGCATTTCAAAGAGCAGCAGACGGAGCGCAGATTCCCACAGCGACCACTCAATGGAAAATACCATTTTGCTAAAATACATTTCCAAGTCTTTAAAGCAACAGTATCTGCAGCAGCAGAACTTCTAAACAAGCAACAAGGTCTTTCACCTTCAGTGAGGCACATGACCATGCTTCAAGAGCATAGATGTGTGTGTGTCCATTTAATACTGTAATACTGTATAATTAAACATATATATATATGTATTTAAGGAATTATTATTATGTCATTTAGAATACTGCATTTGCTTCAAAGTGCTGCTTAGGCAACTGGTCAGGAGCAGCACCAGGGGACAAATCTTGACCCAGGTCATGACAGAGCAATATTGTTCATGATTGAGATTGTTGGGACAAACTCCAAGAGAAGAGTCCAGACCATGCACCAAAGAAAGATGAATGTCTGAACAGACCACCTGCTCAGTAATGTGCTCCTCAATGTGAATGTCTGTATAAAATGTGAGTCAAATAGAAGAGAAGAGGCATACGTCTCATCCTGTAAAATAAACAGTGACCTGCTTTAGGACCAACCTTGAGTGATTGTAGCCACCTCGTGTAATTATGATATGTCACAGATGTAAAGTCTATCATATGCCCTCCATTTTGATGAATGGTGTGTGAGTAGGAGTGAGCACCATGGGGACACCATGAAGTCCATCTTCACGTAAACGTCAATTAATGAAGGTCAGGAGGCGGACTGAACACCATAAATCATCTCTACAGTAATCTGTTTAATTCCGCATCATTAGATATCTCAACTAATTAGCCCAGGGGTGGGCAATTATTATTTTCTGGGAGCCACATTGAGACCGAGGACTATTTTGAAGGGCCGGTAACTTGTCAAGATGAGCTATCCAATGAAAACTACTATTTACAATTTACAAACAATTTAAAAACACACTGTCAGAAAAAGGCTTACTTTTTTGTTGTAAATCTAGTTTATTGCCCTCACGTCGACACAGCAAACAAATGCATTTTCACAAATGTGAATTGGGACTGTTGAGTGTTTTGTCAAGCTTGCTGGGGGCCAGACATGGACTGGTACATTTCATCTAAACAAAAAATATACCGATAGTAGATAATAATGTCTTGTAATGTGTTTTTGGTAATTTCTCAAAAACAGTTAGCAAACCTCAGCTCCAAGGTTATAGCTGCCAAACATTAGCATGAGTCAGGCAGGACTCTGTGGAGCATTGGCCTGCAAGGAGCTGAAAAGTGTGAATAAAGAATAATATAATAATGGTTTGGTTTTATAACCTCCAGCTGCACACCTCCACCACGTCCATCACCCAGCCCTCGCTCCAGTCGATTTATCAATTTCTTTTTTTTCAGCAAACTCTGTGTCCAAAGAGAGCTGTTTATTTAAATGAATCTTGTGGATCTTGTGGTAGTCACAAGGACATTACTCGACTTGCACTGTCCCCGCCAGAGTTTATAATGCTCACATATTTGTTACAAAACCCATTTTTCCTTCAGATCGTACTTGGTCCTTGCTAACACCTTTTCCAATTAGACTGATTGCTCATTAAAATGAATGGAACGAAAAAAACATGATCATAATCACCAGCATTGTGATCCCCAGTCCCCTCATTCATCACTATGTATTTTTCTGGATAGTGGCAGAACAGAAATCTGACAGGGATAGTACATACAAAAAGTTACCAATTGTATATGTTGCATTATATTTCAAACTGATGTTAAAGCTGCAGTACCTGATTTTGTGCACTAAGCTATATCTCAAAATACTGGACTATTTCAACGCCAATAGTGCATATTGAAAGTGTGTTTTTTACTGTAGCTTTTCAAATGAACCACAGGACAGATACTATTTTTTTTCTCATGTTGGTACCATTTACATTCATCTGAAATACTTGTCTGGCACACATTCAAACTTCACAGTCCTGTTTTCTTTGCTCATTCTGAACCTGTTTTGTCTTGAACATCTCTATGACAAAATGCATGAATGTCGAAATAGCTATTTGTGTAAAAAGGCGTTCAGTATGTGACTAAGGGTCTCTCAACATAAAAAATGGAAAATGAGATTGTGAAAAATAAAATGAGCATATTTTCACCAAACCTCCAAAATGAATGAATGACTTAAATTGTTATCAGAATCTTACTCCATTCCCAAAGGTAACACACAAACCTACATGAGCAGCCAGGGTTCAGCCAGTGTCAAGGTCAAAACTTTTTTCCAAGGTCTTTCTAATATTTTCCAGACTTTCTTCACCAACTTCCCTCTCCCCCGATGTCCATAAATCTTCCCTGCAGTCGCCCATAAAACGAGCAATATGGAGCTAATGGCCGAGCTACCAGATACAGGAGACGCAGCAGTTAAAGAACACCCAATGATCTGTTACAGGAATGATCTCTGCTGAAGCAAGCTCGTAACATAACCTTTTTGCAACAACGATGGTAAAAATAGTGTAATAATAATGTTTTTGGTGCATTGAAAATGTTGTATTTTTTCCCTAATAGCTAAATATACACTGCTAATAGACAGAGATAATAATGTAATCATCTTTGAATTGGATTATTTTTCTTAAATCAACTTAAGGTGAAGTAACTGTGAAGTAACTACCTTGGGTCATTGTAATGTTATAATAATAGGAATCATTATGTGTCATTATGTATCTTCAGTCACCATTGTCAATAAAGCATGGGCAAAGAGAAGTTAGAGAACTACCGAAGTCATTTTATTCTGATTAATTGGTCTTTGATTTGACGCCATTGAAAAACTTTTGAATTCATGTCGTCTCTGAGATTTTTATACTTTTGTGTGACATGTTGAAGGCCAGAGCGTGTTTCTGTAGTATTTAACATCATCTCAGATCCTCTTACCGCTGCCATTTTGATAGGTTTGTCTGTGTTCTTCTCAAGTCATGTTATTTTCTATCTCTAGGACTAAAACATAATTGCTTTTTAAGGAAAGGCATCTCAAAAATGATCAGTACCATATGAGACGTGTATGTAAGCCTGTATGTAAGACATTTGCCCTCTTGTCCCTTTTGGCTGCAGTCCTGCATATTCTTGTGAACATTTTTCATCTCTGTTTTGTCACATCAGAAAGGTTTTTGTGATGGAGAACCCCAGAGTAGGTGCACCAAGCTGCTGGTTCTTCTTGTATCCTCTTCATGTTTCTCACCAGGGCCTTCCATGTTTATTCACTGATAAGCCCTAGTCTAAAACTTATCTGTAACATAAACATTCAATACAATTGAGTTGCTATCAACAAGTGTACTTGCACTAATTATATCGGCGAAAACAGCGTGTCGCCGATATTATGGAATCACGTCGGTGCGCGTCCGCGTCCGCGTCCGCAGATCCTAGCTGTGAACGCGATAACTCAAAAACGAATTGCCG
>JAVQKC010066333.1:0-22457 GCA_036025475.1 Philypnodon macrostomus
AAAATATTATTATGACCCCACACTACAACAAACAGGAAGTCGGCCATTTTGAATTGAATTTGGGAGGTCAGGTATATTTGACAGCCTCTAACTTGCACATACTTTGCCCGATTAGGCTCCAACTTGAAATACGTAATTGCCCCCCGGCCCTGAACACATCTGACCAATAAGATGGCAGTTACCTCTATAGCACACCCTATAGACAGAAAGAAGAATGTAGTTTTAGGGAATTTTACAAAATTTGGCAAAAACATCCTGCACAATCATCCAGACAAACCAAAAAAGTCAAATAGACCCCTCCCATGTTTGTCATGGTTTGGGGCAGGCCCTCTTAATTGCTTGTTAACATTAAAACCCTTAGAAATCACACAATTTCTGATTACGGTGCCCGTTGGTGACAGTTTTAGCAGACGTATGGGGCCGCTTCACCGATATACACTTTGCTGTCGGGGACAACAGCACAGGCCTAGTTATACTACAGTTTTATATACCCATACAATTTATTCTTATATCTGCATCTCCCTGATTAAATAGGCTCCAGGCATTATTTTCTAGAATAGAGCACAGAGTTGAAATTCAGGGACTAAACTGGAACCTAGCTTGGATGTCAATAACAACCATTATAAACAATAACCAATCTGAAGCATTCTGTGCAGTGAGAACACACCTATAGCAGCATAATGGAGGTATGAACATGGGTGGAGCTATAGTTATCAGCCAGAGGTGTAGGTGTGGCTTACCTGTCCCCGTGGCAGCACAGGCACAGATGTCTTGGCCCAGCAGGCCCACTGGTACACAGGCCTTCTGTATAGGAGTGGGCTGTTTGAAGGACATGGCAGTGATGGCCTGGAACAGAGCAGAGGGTGAGTGACTGGAGCAGGAGATTACAGGACACTTACAGAGAGTGAGAGGTACCTTCAGGATGGGTCTGGACAGGTTCATGTCAGTGAAGGTCAGAGAGTCGTCATAATGAGATGCATCTTCATAGAAGGCCTCTGGAGACTACAACACACACTGTTACCACCACACTGAGACAATACCAGTACCAAGACAAGCACTGCTCCTACCTCCAGCTCCTCTGCTCTCCTCTTTCTCCCTCGACGTTCTTTAATCTTTAGAGTATCTGAACAACCACAGAGCTTTTAGAATGATCACTGGTTGACTGATGACAGGTTTGGATATTGTTAACATGAAAATTAAACAGGTTCAGACCAGATTTAGTGAGAATCTCTTCATCTGCAGAGCTGAACTCATCCTCCGACTCCCGCTGCTCCTCTGACTCCTCTTCTTCAGACTGTCCCACCTCAGGCCGTTCCTGCTTGACCTCAAAAGGGTCTTCTGCAGAGGACCTATCCTGAGATATCATATAGGGTTGAAATCACACAATGTCTGATTAAGGTGCCCGTTGGTGACAGTTGTAACAGACGTATGGGGCAGACGTATGGGGCTGTTTCGCCGATATACACCTTGCTGTCGGGGACGACTATTTAACAATAAAAAAACCCTTAGAAATCACAATGTCTGATTAAGGTGCCTGTTGGAGCCATGGCAATTGTGGCAGACACATGGGAGCGTTTCACCGATATACACCTTGCTGTCGGTGACGACAGCATAGGCCTAGTTTTTATCAGTATATTCACAGATCTGTACCTGGGCCTTCCTCTTCTTGCGGACCTGCTCAATCTTTTGGTCCAGGGTGGTGGGCGTCCTCTGGACACACAAAAGGGTGAGAACAGCAGTCAGACACCTCTATCCCCCTGCCCCTCCACCTCCACCCCACTATCCCACTCAGAAGACACTCACCTTCTTCATCTGTCGCTGGACATCCTCACAGATCCAGTCCTGCTCGGTGGCATCCACATCCCTCTCTCCAAATTCAAAGTCAGCGTTAAAGTCACGGCCGCCACGTTTCCCCAACTTCTTCTTCCTTTTCAGCACAATGGCCTCCTCCTATCGATCACAACATACCCAACAAACATGTGAGCGATTGGGCAGACCATCCTCCATAAGTTTAGTAAGGGATTTTGGATTTTGAAAGTTGAGAACAATAACATAGAAAATGTAATGACAAATGTGCTTAGAGAAGTGTTATTTGTATTATGAGTTGCTTTTGGTGAAAATGGGGACAACTGGGACAAATGAGAGGCCCGTCAGATATTTGTGAGGCATAGGGACAAAGAGCCTGAAACTGGGACTGTTTACTTTAAATAGAAACATCTCGTCAGCCTAGCTGCAGCATACACTAAACCTTTTTACACCAAGTATCGCCTCAGGAAACAAAAACAAGCCTTACTAACTAGGCCTGGGCTGTCATCCCCAACAGCAAGGTGTATATGGATGAAACGGCCCCATACGTCTGCCACAACTGTCACCAACGGGACCATAATCAGATATTGTGTGATTTCCGAGGGTTTTTATATTGTTAACAAGCAATTAAGAGGCCCCGCCCCCCAAACCATGACAAACATTGGAAGGGTCTATTTGACTTTTTTGATTTGTCTGGATGATTGTGAAGAATGTTTTTGCCAGATTTTGTAATATTGGTCAGATGTGTTCAGGGCCGGGGGGTAATTAGGTGTTTCAGGTTTGAGTCTAATCGGGCAAAGTATGTGCAAGTTAGAGTCTGTCAAATATACCTGACTTTACCATTTCAATCCAAAAGGGCTGAATTCCTGTTTGTTGTAGGGTGGGGTCATAATAATATTTTATGTTGGGTACACTGTGGAGTACCCAACATAAAACTGTACCAAGTTTTATTGCTCTCTGCCAAAGTAAGTGTGTCCAGAGTCCCATAGGAGTCATAAACATGGGGGCGCTATAGAGGCATTGATCCGGCAATTCGTCTTTGAGTTATCGCGTTCACAGCTAAGATCTGCGGATGCAGACTGACTTGATTCCATAATATCGGTGTTCGTCCGTGTCCGCAGATCCTAGCAGTGAACGCAATAACTCAAAAACGAATTGCCGGATCAGTTTCAACATTTGCACACAGGTACATACTATAAAGACGCCGAACTGTATCGATTTCGGTACTTCTTCGATGAATATTAATTAAGTAATTAATTAAAAACGGGCCAAAACTGTGAATGCAATAACTCAAAAAGTCTTTGCTGGATCTTCTTTGACTGTTGCACACAGGTACATATCATGAAGATGTAGAACTAGATTGAGTTTGGTACATCTTCGATTAATGACCGTTAAGTAATTCACTAATTCATGTTTTGATGCACTTTTATTGAGCCAATAATCCTGCTGAACATAAACGAAATCACATGAATTTTGGCACAGGCCTAGTTTTGCCCTGGTTTACACCTTAGTTATGTGGTCCTGATTTAGACCTGGTTTATTCCTGGTTTAGACCTGGTTTAGACCACAAGGTGGTCTAGGTGATATAGTATTGTCTGCAATATAGACCCTATAAAATGTCATTTGGAATGTTCAAAGTTCATGAATGGAGGCGACTGGAGCAAAAGTGAGTTAACTTTACAAAAAACTAGTGTTTGTGGTATATTTATATTAAATATTACCCTGATGTGTTTCTTGCTAATTATTGTTTTGGTTTTGTTTACCCTGTCAAGCTGCAGAACAAGAAGCACACAGACACAGTTCGCCCATTTCAAAGTAAAAGCGTATATTGTTACACAAGCTGTAGCAGCCTCTGATAAACCTCTTTTCATTAAATGTATACATTTACACATAAAATGATGAGTTAAACGATAATATACATCAAAAACATAATGCTAAGTGAATAGCCTATACAAATGCAACTGATTAAAAAGTTTTCCCAATGTATCTCAAAGCTACACTTAGATCTCACGAAGCACAACATTGTATAAATTCAATTTTAGTAGCCCATAACATCACTGTGATACATTTAGCTTCTACGACAGTAAATCTGCCCTGTACTGCAGTATACCTCTCCCTCTGGCCCACCGCCATCATTTTATCTACAGTCCCACCTTTGGCATTAGCTACTCCCTGATCTCAGATTCGGGCCACTCCTCCTTTACATCACCACCTCTTTAAATCACCCTAACATTTTGGCTCTACTTTTTGGCTTCCCTGGTCCATTCTCACACACACATACACTCACACAAACACACAAGTCAGACACGCACACACACACACACACATACACCCACACAAACACACAAGTCAGACACACACCTCTGTCCTAAATGGACCTCACTGTTGTTGTTGACTCAGCACTTCTGCGCCAAAGCCCTCTGCAGACATTTACTATTTTATAAGCTCATATACACTCTGCCAAACCAATATTATATTTGTTATTTACAACCTACAATAAAATAACGTATAAGTGCAAGTGACAAAAAAAATACATTTAAACAAAAAATGACTATTTGATCCTGTTCTGTGATGTAGGTCATCTGTATTAGGGCTGCTCAATCTATCGTTGTCACAAAATCTGCGGTCTCTCTACCCGTATCGCAAGAATCTGCAGTATATCGCAATAATGACATGCTTTTAAATCTGACACTGTTTAAAGCATTGGAGCTGGGCATAAAAATGTGCTACTCTACTGTAATAGATTTAATAAAATATTTACTAATTCGGCTTTGTTTGCTCATTTAGTCTAGTTTCTAGTCTTTCTGCAGAATAGAATTTCCATCAAACTGTCAGAATATTAAACATAGTTATCGATAAATCAATTAACCTATTGGTCAAAGTGGTAACCCACAGTCTGATCTAATGTTGCTTTAGAGGCCAGGGGAGGGACTAAAGTAAAACTTGACTACTATTGGTCAAAGTGGTAACCCACAGTCTGATCTAAGGTTGCTGTAGAGGCGAAGGGAGGGGCTAAAGGATTATAATCATGATTGATAGATAGTTTTTCCATCATAATATTGATATTGCAATATTCAACATTGTTATAGAATGTCACATGTTTTTTTATAGATAGATAGATAGATAGATAGATATTGGGGAGAAGAGATCTGTACTGAGGCTGTTTTGCCTATTTCGAATGCTTACATTTGTCACATAAAAGACCATAATATTCTGTGTGACATACAATACATTTTCAAACATATTGCGCAGCCATGGTAGAATATACAGTCCTATACTTAAGATGGAGGCAGAGGTATGAAGCGCACATAACATCGATCTTGAGCGAAGCAAAAGGCATTAAAGGAAAATCAAGCCACACACAATTTAATGAAAACCAGTTCATGTGCAGCAGTGACCGAGCGTGGAGCATCTGTCTGGGCTTAAACAGCGCCACAACCCCAAGGGCCACATGGATCATCATGGTTGTCTGCAGCTTGCACTGGCTAATCAAGTCCATTCATCTCTTTTATACACACATATAATACCAATATACAAGCACAAAGGCACACATGAACCCAGCTAAGCTATAGATGTTGAGGAAAATGATCAACTATAGAAATGATACATGTGTGAATCTAGCTTTTTTTTTCACTCCAAATACTATTTTATTAAAAACAGCTCTAAGGATTAAACAAGATCTAAATCAGGCTTAAACCATCCATCCATTTATTTATAATCAGGACTAAACCAGTTCTAAAAACCCAAACTGAATTAAAACTGCCTTATCTGCAGGTCCCTGAACTATAGCTTCACCAGTCTCCATCCATAAAATGAATCGACTGTGCTCTTCCTTGTGCAAACGCCACATGCACTTACTTTGATGAACTGTTATTGTCATCATCAGTGGCACCATCAGCTGGCTCTCCGGGCTCCTGTGAGTGTCTGTTTGTCTTTAAGATGTGTCTGTGTCTGTCTTATATGTCGCCAATGGAGAAATATCACAGTCTTTATGATTACTTCAAGTGAGACAGTGTCTGCTTCAGAGGGACTGGTCACGTGGACTTTACAGCAAAAGTTGGTCCACAGATGATGAATATTATTGGGGATTATATAAGAAGCGTACATTTTATTTTGAGGTGTGAGGGATAACTAATGGTTTCCTGAAAAAAATCATATATTTTTAGCCTGACCATAATATCATATCTGCAATTAGTATGACATCTTATATGAGGCTATCAGTAGCTAGCCTGTGTATTTAATGTAGCTGTGGTTGGATAATGCCCAATGTAATTTTGTCATTATTATTAACAATGGTTGGTATACCAGCCCCACCGACTTTTTTGGGGTCTGGTCCCACACTCATAGCGAATCATTATCATCATAGTGATTTTGCGGACGGGCCAATCACAAGCTGTTTTCGAGCATCTGGTTTTGTTGGACGTGTCGTATACAAACTCTTCATACGTGACTTCTTCGTTAAAAACATGCAAGTGTGGCGTGTCCGGCGTTGCTGATCGGTTAACTATACATCGGTAAACCCTCCCCTTGAGATTGAATGCAGTCGAGAGAAACATCCTTGAAAGACTTTGTTGTGGCTGGCCAGGCTGTAGTTAATGTAGATCATTTGGACTGTTGGACTTTGCTCTTATTTGTGTCTGCGTGTTTTTTGATTTATAGAAGATTTCCATTGTGGCGAATAATAGGCCTGTGTTTACTCCCAAAAGTGTTTGGCAACTGTTGGAATGTCTGCACAAAAAAAACAATTGTATCTATATAAAAGATTCAATTTTGTAAAAAAAAAAAAGTTTAAATTTGTCCCCAATTTTTTAAGAATGATATCAGTTATTTTGCAATATGTTGGTGTCCTTTCCATAAAACATCATCCTAATCTTTTATTTGAGAGCCTCTATAGACCTAATGTATATATCATGGTTCCCAAAAGGCCTCTTCTGTCCTTTAGATTCCACGTCCTTGTTACATGCAGCAGATCGCAGGTGAATTCAAATAGAAAAGTCCCCATTAATTTCTAAAGCGTTGTCTGTAGTGGCTGCTCCCAATCGATGCGGTACCTTCCTCTGACTTCACATCTTTATTCATTATTGATTCATCTTAAACGGTAAGAAATGTTGCCATGGCGACAGAGACGGGGTCAGGCTTACAACCGTTTAATGAGAAAAAGAAGTGACTTCAAACCTGGAAGAAGGATTCTACTTTATTATATGAATGCTGCTCTGATTTATTTAGTTTTTATTTTTGAGGATAAAGCTGTATTGATCTGACACCTTCTGGTTGGTGTAGGTGGAGTTGAGTTCATCCTCACCCGAGAGCCCGTGTGCGTTAAGTGACATTTTTATCAATAAACGCGAATCAGTCCATTTAAGCAGAATGAGATTCAAGTCTTTGCATACTATAGAACTAGTTTGGGGATGGTTAGCCGGCGAGTTGCCAATATTCATTCACCAATTACCACACACATTATCGACTAAGACAGTATTGTGAAGTATCAGAGTGTACCAAAACATGTAAAAATCAACCTTAAAAATACTGCTGTTAAAATCAATCAAGTTATGAAGAAATGAGACCACCTTCATTGAGTCAAAGCAATCAGTCGACCAATGCAATTTACATTTTGGCTAAAAGGCTGTCTGCTCCACTACACACCGACATCTATGTTTGGTGGGAGAAAGTCAAAGAGGACTCGCAGTAGAGTGGCCATGCAGACTCCATTCAGGTGTGTTTAATTCATACAAAAAGGTCACATAATAATAATAATAATAATAATAATAATAATAATAATAATAATCATCAAAGCATATTTCAGGGCATAGTGTAAACCTGTTGTAGTTGGATTTTATAGTGATCCTTCCCTATCGGCCAATCAGTAATCACAAAGAATATCATTTACTGGCCTATTTTAATCCTAATCCCTAACTTTGGTCTATTAAGTCTGTAGCTCCGAGTATGATAGTGAACTAGTGTAACGGTAACTTTGGGCTCCTTATTATACACAGCAGTGATCGGCTGCTGCATCAGGAGGAATCTCAGCACCAGGAAGACAAGGACATACACAAAGAGGTCACCAGCTTTAGAGTTTACTTTGGATGTCAAACGTTTCTGTTGCAGTCAGCACATGCAAGTCCTTAAAGACTTAAAATGGTTCAGATACTGCAGTTTAGATTGTCTTTTTGTCATTTTGTCTAAGGGGCAGTGTTTCAAGCTGATAAACACTCACTGGCCACTTTATTAGGTAGACTTTGTACACAATGAAGTGGTGGTGGGCTTTTGTGTTCACAGATAATCTTTGCATTTCTGTGCGCACAAAACGGCAGCTCACTGGATGGTGTATCATTCTCTATAAACCCTCTACATGGTTGTATGTTTGTGTTATCTTGCTGATTAGGTGTAGCTAATAAACTGGGGTAAGCGTTCGCCCTGCAACCAGAGTGTAGCCGATTCGAATCCCTGCCCGAGCCTATACTGTCGTTGTGTCCCTGGGCAAGACACTTAACCCACATTGCCTATGAATGAACGTGGTTGTGTGATTGGTATTTGGTGGTGGTCAGAGGCGCAGACTGGCTGTCAGTGTGCCCCTGGGCAGCTGTGGCTACACACGTCTTTGAATCTGGAGGAAAGCGCTATATAAAACCAATGCATTTTGATTATTATAGTGTAAAACCAGCAGCATGGTTTCACTGATAAATTGATAGTATTTGCTAACCAGAATCCTTTTGTCAAGTGCTATATATCACGTAAGGAATCTAATTTGTCTGTCTATTCCCTAAGAGCCCATTTTCACCACATCTAATGACGTTTATAGGTTACATAATCAAATATATATGCATATCAGTCGCGGTTATAAGCCCCTGCCAGAGCCTATATTTATTATGAAAGATGTCAAGAGTTGTTTTGGTGAAATAACTCTCGGTGATTGTGCCGGGCCTCTCTGCATCCACCATTGCACCTCATTAGGCAGACATTGTGCCGCGGTGCCACACGACTGGTGTCACAATCGCTGTTCGAGCAAATGCAGTGATTGAGTACAAGGCCGGGGGCCGGGCAAATGCTTTTACAGCACATTTACATAGAAGTCCTCCGTCTGATTAGCATTGTGAGCACATAGGCCTGAAGTGTATGGTAGAGAAGACCTGAAGATGGGTTAAAGGAGCCCTATTACGCCATATTTTCTATGATTGTTAAAAAATCATGCACAGAATTGTATTTTTTTTTTTCATTCATCCTTGTTTGTTCCCATATGCTGAGGCACTGACCTTCTCATGAGCTGAAAACACTGAACAAAGAACCCCCACTTACTATTTTACATTGTTTGTATTGGCTGTTGCAGTGAAGTATACATGGCCAGCAGGGGACATAGGGCCTTAAAGGGTCAATACGGGGTCTTATAGAAACTTTTTTTTGGGGGGGGGTTTACAAACACATGAATGGTCAGAAAATAGGGGGAAATAGGGGGAAAAAGGGGGAGTGGCTGTACTGATTTTGGTGCTAAAAGTCTGAAAAGAAATGTCAAGCTGGCCACTTTGTTAGGAACATGGTCTGCCTAATATAGTGGCCATCACAAACGCACAAACACAGGCCTTTTACAGTATTCTTCAATACTTTAACATGTCTGTAAAATGTAACTAAACACGTAGTTGGTATGTTGAAATGTTTACCATAAACAGTATAAAACACTTGTGCTGAATGACACTTAAATATGTGCTGCACAAACTTTATTAGGTACATGGTCTGTCTAATAGAGTGGCCAGTGATGATTCTGTATCGCCAGTTCAAATGCTTCCTTTTACAATCTGCCCTTTTGTCGTGTTACTTCCTGGCCAGATCCAACTAGACTGGATCCAGCTAAATTAAAACACCAGGCTTAAACTGTGTCTCCTACAAAGAAAATCCAAGTCATTTCTTATCTATTCAACCGGAAACATACAACACAGAAACACAGAGCTTTCATTAGCTCCGTGAGGCCGGACTAAATTACCAGCTACACTGCAAAACAAAATACACATTTATTATAAAAACGCTACCGGTTTTCACAGATGAAGGAGGCTGTAGGCTAATGATTGGACGTTCATGATTGGACGTTCATGATTGGACGGTCATGATTGGACGTTCATGATTGGATGTTCATGATTGGACGTTCATCATTGGACGTTCATCATTGGACATTGGCAACTTTTTTCTGAATCAATTGATATACATTTTTTAACTTTGGATGTAAATAACCAAATACTGGGGGGGATAAAAAATGATCAGATTTTGTTTTTTTTGGGGGGGAGGGATATTTCTTATTTTAAAAAAATCCCATATAGTTGGTACAGAATTCTGGCCCCTGCCCCCCATCTGAGGGTATGACATCATCACATCCTAGAACCTGCAACCCAGCAATTGACCAAATCCAACCACAAGCGATCACAAGCCGGTTTGCTTCCTTGTGCCTGTCCCAAACCTGTATAAGTTGCATCAGGAAGGGCATCTGGTGTAACACAATTGCCAAATTATCATAAATATAGGCCTATACTGGAAATCTAGACCATCATATCAATAAAACTCTTGTCACCAACAGTCTGCAGATCCTCATCATGTTCAGAGATGCCCCAATACATCAACTCCACAGTGGTATCAAAAGCCAACCAAAATTGAAATCGTCCTCAGCCATACTGTGAATTTAAAGACCGTATCAGCCAAGGATCACGCACGCACGCAAACAAACAAACAAACAAACAAACAAACAAACAAACAAACAAACAAACAAACACAAACAAAGCCTTATATAATATTCAGTCGAACTCAACCAGACAATATTGTTTACCTACTGTGCCTACATAATCCATTTATATCTTCACTTAATTATGACCTAATCCTTGAGTTAATTCCCTTGTTGCTTTAGACACACCTCTTTTATTTACCCTGTATAATGAGACTATGGTCCCTCTGTCTCTGAATAGACAGATGTAGCCTGTTTTAGCTGTATTTATTCTCATCTATTTAAGCTACTGGTCTTAAACACACTCGGGCATTGCTAATTGAATCTCCGTCTCTTATGAAGCTACATAATGACTGTAGCGGCACACAGACACCAGCTATAACAACTTTATCACCATGACTGTGCAAAATAAGGGTATTAATGCAGGGCTCTCCCACCCTCTAGTCCCGTATAGAGCTGTCACCTTGCATAACAAATGAATGGCTGATTTGAATAATTGGGGTTTTGTGAGAGGAAATCTGCACAGGTAGAGGATTTTACATTAAAGTATGCGTCAATGTGTGCCTGCTGCCAAGGTTTCTTCATTTTAACGGCTTTGCGCATTAACATGATCGTCCGCCTACCCAAAAAGTGCAATAATGTTATCAATGTTGGCAACAATTACTTATAGTGCCTATTTCAGTTGATGGTTTTTTGCACACAACTCACACTAACTCCAGTCACAAAATGCTGAAACTTTTCTAGAGTTGAAATTGCCAATTAGTCACATATACTGCCTTTTGTAAATTGTCATTATCAAATTAACATCAGTACAATTATTTTATTAATGTCTCATTTGCTAATTTAGGTCACCTATTAACAAGTTCAATTTTAAAAGTGCAATTGTAGTTCGTAAACACATTGTGTCGATTAATCTGTGTCGTACCAATATCCTGAAATGAAAGGAGAATTCAGTCACATCAAAGGCAGCCTGTTAATATTTTCTATAAATAAGTTATTATCAATGGGAATTTGCTGAATAATTATGATTCTTTAAAGTCTTTAAACACTCAAATCTATTATTAATATTTAGAAGAATTTTGTTATTGTCTGTTTAGATTAGTTAAATTCAAAATTGCTTAAATCTATAATACATTGCCATTGACACTGGCATTATGCTAATATTTTATTAGTTGGATTTACATTTTTTATTTGTCAATTATTCAGGTCTCGTCATTTTTCAGGGTTTACTCCACTCTTTCTTTGGCTTTTTCACTATTGTCAATGTCAAGAGAGTAGTTTGCATTTCACATACATCGGGCTTTAGAGGCTGCTGTGTGGGCGGGCTGTCTCTTCACATTAGTGTCAATATAAAACTATGTCTATCTCAATTTAATCTCTTTGATTGATTGATTAACCATTTCAAAAAAATACATTGCTCACAGCAAAATAAGGCCTGTTCGCCGACACGCACACAGTCGCGGTGATGCTTGGACCATATTGAACTGGATGCGCCGCGTATCCATGGAGACCTAAATTAGGCACAGCAGGTATGTGGGCATTACGACTGCGTGGTGGCGGGAGAGATAAGATGTGATTAAAGTCGCAGTAGAAGAAGAAAAAAGACCGAGTATGGGATGGTGTTTGCAGAGGGTGAGTCACAGGGAAATGATAGAGATTGGAACGATGTGCAATTTGCCTCTTCCAGGCACCTGTAGATTCAAGAAAAAATGCAATTCAATGGACTCTCTACAATGCATCAAATTCGTATTAAGCTAAAATCTTTATTATCATCATTTTGAAGCTACATTTCTTTGCTATGCCTTGCTTTAGGGATAAATGTCCCATGTTCATACGGTGGCCGTTGGTAGAATCTTTGGCACAATCTCGCAATGGTACATTTTTTTTTTAATAATGTAGGGCTGCACTATATATTGCTAAATTATCAATAATAGCAATATTAGCAAACACAATATCTAAAGCATATACTAAATGTATTGCATGGTTTTTACTCTGACAGATTTTTCAATGTTCAAATCATTTAGAGCCTTGACTGAAAATGTGTTTAAAATTCAAAAGGAAGTAATTTTTCTTATTAGTTTTTATTAATTATTTTTACCTTGGCCCTGTTTTAGTCATTAGTTAGTTAGTTAGTTAGTTAGTTAGTTAGTTAGTTAGTTAGTTAGTTAGTTAGTTAGTATTTTTTGCTAACACACAAGTGGACCAACCAACAAATCGACCTAACTCATGTTTAGAGATGTGAAAAAGACATTGTGGAAGTAATGTATGTATAGTATTAATACAATCTGTTAACTGGGGAGAGATGGGGGTCTTGAGACGCAGACAGTCTGTGGATTAGATGAGACGTGAACAGAAATGCAGTCACACTTTGATCTAAATATAAGGATTTTCTCAGCACTGCAGTCACATGATTTGTCTATATATTTACATAGGGCTGTGTTGATGGCTCCTAAAGGTGTTGATGGCTGAATGTCTGTGAGGTTGAGTCTTTTATTATCCGTGCTGTAAGCGTTTAGCATTCTCCTCCCGCCTCCGCCTTCCTGATTTGTTCCCGTCTATCACTGGAGAGCTGTCAGTCAAGGCTCCGGTCTTAGAAGTGCTAATATACTGTATGGAATGTCAATGATTCTTTTCTGATATGAATCAAAACATACCAGTTCAGGCCCATTTTGTCTTAAAAGTACTCCAAATCTGTCCTGAAATATAGATACTGCATTATTCAAGTACTCAAAAGTAAAGCTGCTAACAGACAAACATTACCTCCTTGGCGAAGGTAATAAAGTTACTTTACCTTTAGCGTTCATCAGTGTCCTCATCAACATCATCCGTTCAACGTAAACAGCTTGTTCACTGTGCCCTATATTCTGTTTTGAACATTAATTGTTAACAAGAGCAACAGTTTATTTGGGCAAAGCTATAATCAGTCAGAAGGTGAGAGAAGGTGACAAGTGTATCTCTGTGTGCTGGTTGGTTAGGGGCATCCCACTGCTGCAAAGAGCTGTATCCTGTAGAGACCAGAGGCAAACGAGAATGGGGCAGACCTGGGGCGGACCAGGGGCCGTCCAGGGGCCGAGTATGATTATGAGGTGCATGGACTGAACATCCTCTCAGCCCAATCACACATAATTGTCCTTATTAAGTAGTTATGGGTCTCCAAAGTACAAAATTACATGCAGAAGTTTCTGGATGGTTTAGAAGGTCAAACAATGCACCTTGAACTGTGGAGTTTTAAGATAATTAGAATAATCAGTGGTTAACAGGAAGAGAACGTTTGCTCTCTGAGCAGGTTGCTGCTTATGGGAAGAGTAAGCACTGACTGAAGTTAAAACAGCTCCGCAAATATTCATATCCATCATTCATTGACACTTCATAGGGTATTATCTGTGACCTTAATAACCATTGATTTACTGTTTTATGAATCTGTATTTGATGTCTTGCTTTAGCCTTGCAGACATTTTGATAATGTCTACAAAACGCTCATTCAGTGTGCATTATTTCTTTCTACCTGTTATGCTAATCCTGCTGCTCTCTCTGCAGTCTGTACAGTGCGCTGTCAGAAGTTCCTGATCTCTCGAGTCGGGGAGGACTGGATCTTCCTCATCCTGCTGGGACTGGTCATGGCCCTGGTCAGTTGGGGGGTGGACTTCTGTATCGCCATCTGTCTACAAGGTAAGCATCCAGTTTATATCATAGGATTCTTCACTTTCATCACTGGTCACATATGTAGCCACATCTGGCCACAGGCAGACTGACGAGTGGTAGCCATGCCATGCCCACATCCTTCCAACGTATTCATCTGTGTTGCAGACATACAGTGCCCTTTAATAAAATATATTTAAAATAAAGATGCAAATAACGAAATTGACCCCATTTAACACCATATATATATATATATATTATATTGTGGATTAAATTAATGGAATATGTCAATCCTAGAAGTGCAGAAAGATTTCACTTACATTCCTATTGCATACCACAAGGCGCATCTTAATGGTAACCAAAGCCTGAAACTCTGGCATGTAGAAGACAGTTTGTATTATTGCACCTCACAGCTCAGTGGTTTTTGCAGAGGGGCAGTTGTGGGAGATTTATAATGGATCAGTCATCTCCTGATCCATTATAAAAGAGATGATGTGAACAAGGGATTTACCTGTAAGCTTCCTTCAGTTCGAGGAAGCTCCAGGAACGAGAGGTGATATCAAACCTGGTGAGGCAGATGATAATTCAAATAGATTTCTGTGTTTGTGTGTGCACAGCTCTCTCAAGGTGAAGCTAACCTAGCAATGTCACCTCCTGTTACTATGTGCTGTTCTTCTTAATCAGAAGTATCCAAACCTTTTTCACTGAGTATTATCAAGGAGGGCCACACACTCTCTGAGGTCACCAATTTCACTTCTACAATGGTTGTATCTGTTCTCTGGACACATATGTTCTGTCAGGGTGTTCCGCTTAGTGTCCTCTATATAGAACCACACAGAAACTGTAGTCACATGCAGTAAAAAGACAATTTGGGCCAATTGAGAGGTAAGCCTAAGGGCCATAGTTTGGATACCCTCATGTATCTGTAGCAAATCAGGCATAACATTATGACCGGTCTGCCTAATCTACTGTCTAGGAGTGGGCAATATGGTAAAAAGTGTATCAAGCCAAGATCACAATTGGGTTTATCATGTTGATTTTGTTTGACTATTACTGCTATCAGTGTCTTCATAAAACATTAACTACAAATTTACATCCAATACAGTGTTCATCGTCATAATATTTATTTATCTTTTTGATTAATATGAACGCCGGCATTGTTACAGTAATAATGACGGTGAAGAGCGGATGATTCAACGATCTTCTACATATCTCCTGCTTCTAACACATCAACTCTACAAATATGTACTACCTTCCCAATGCATCCCACCCAATAACAGGTGCCATGATCAAGAGATATTCTGTGTCATTCACTTCACAAGTCCAAATGTTATTCCTGATTGGTGTATAATCGTATATTTACATGTGTCCACAGCACAGAAGTGGATGTACGGAGGTCTGGACAGTAACGTCTTCCTGCAGTATTTGGCCTGGGTCACTTACCCTGTGGTTCTCATCACCTTCTCAGCCGGCTTCACCCAGATACTGGCCCCCCAGGCTGTTGGTATGTCAAATATTATTCATGATCCTGTACTACACTGAATGCATCAGCTATGCAGTTTTTTGTACACTGTATTTGGTAAAAGTCAAAGGTCCTACACCATCATAAGTAGGTGCCCATAGACCTTCATAGGAAAACCAGTGGGGTTTAATGACCACAATTAAGGCAATGACTGAGTAAATGCTCAGGTTAAAGTCTATATTTGAAGAATGGTAAAAAACCCAATAGTAAATGTGAATGGTTGTCTGTCAGAACCCTTCCTAAGGCCTGTAGTTACTTGGGCTCCAGACATCAGAAGATTAATGTGTAAATGTGCCTATTTCAGTCCAATGTCGTATTATAACTTGGTTGCAGTAAATTCTTGCAAATACACTAAAATACTGTAAAAGGTACTCATCTACTACTCACTGAAGGTGAACTCTAAACTTGGGACAGTACACACTGTGTATTTCCACAAACCTTGGGCCCCTAAAGGCTCAGCATGTCTCTAGGGGGTCCCCTCTGCTGCAGAATTCAATAAGGGACTGAGAGAATACCAGCGCAGGCTCTATCAAAGTCAATACCACTTGGGGCCGGGCACTATGGCGATTAAAAATGAAATCGGTTTAATCTGGGAAGATTATTGAATCGTGATACAGTGCATTAATTTATGCTCTGCTCTTCACTGTCATTTTTACTGTAACAATGCCAGTGTTCATATTTATAACATTTATAAATAATATGATGAACACTGGAGCTCTACACTGAGTTTGTAGTTAAACTGTTTTTCAGCAGAATTCTTCTGTCAACTAAAATTGTGATCTTAATATGAATTTTATTATATATTTTTCCAATATCACCCACTCCTAATACCACGGTGTGCTGAGATTCACATTGAGTTTGTCTACAGTCACTGCTCAGGTGCATATACTCTCCAGCTGCACCTATAACAACCAAGAATGACATATACAGCTCAGTAACAGAGGCTGAAGAGACCGCTTAGGAAGGGATCTTTTCTGTAATAAAGACACTGCTTCTGTTCACAAGATACTTTCGATTTGCACTTAATTAGCTTTTTTTGTTTCTGTGATCGTTGTATTCCCATCTTGTTTCAGCTACAGATTGGATCGTTATGGCCATTAAAAAGTCAAACAAGAAATGATTGACTTTTGCAATATTATTTTGTTCTTGTTTATTATTATATGAGTTAAATAAATAAAAAAATAAAAAATAAATAACAAATTAATCAATTACCAAAACAATAGTGGAATGAACTTTATATGTAATGTGACCTAATGAACCTGAAGAGCAACAGTCTACAGAGTTAAGTAGAACAGGGGCTAACCACTCTTCCAAGCACCCCTTATTTGAACGCTCAAATCAAAAGGATCTTCTTCTATCATCAAATGCTTTTGTCTGTCCGTAGGGTCCGGTATCCCTGAAATGAAGACCATCCTGAGAGGAGTAGTGTTAAAAGAATACCTCACCTTTAAAACGTTTGTGGCCAAAGTCATCGGCCTGACCTGTGCCCTGGGCAGTGGCATGCCTTTGGGCAAAGAGGTAAGATGCTCTACATGGCTACGGTCCCGGTTTACTAAAAGGAGAGATGTGGTGACTCACAGGATGCACTTTGTTTAATCAATGTGTCGATCAATACATGCCTCGTGAGATACAAGAAAGTACCTCTGCTGAAGAAAGAATAATGAATGGTTCACTCCGGGGGACAACAGACAACACTAAAGATCCTAACAATCATAAAAGAACACCATCTATTTGAACTAGAAACAGACTGACTGGGAATCAGGGAGCAAAGGGCAAACCTTCGTGAGCCGGATACAAACCTTCGACTCAAGGGCGAACGCTATAGGTTCTGAATATGGGCCACACGCTCTACCGACTGAGCTAAACAGCATACATAATAAGCATTGATAGCCAAATATGAGATCTGCTGTTCCCAATCTTCAAAAAACATATAGTAAAAACTGTAGTCTTTGCTGATATACGATATGTCTGTTGTGGTGCATGGTAGCAGAGTGGTTAGCCCTTATGCTTCTTAGCAAAAATGTTGTGGGTTCAATCCTTGTGCTGACTGACTATGATCTCTAGAAGTCGCAATGTCCTCCTCTGTGTTACTGTAGTTCTTTTTGGCTTCCTACCACCATCCTTAGACATGAATGGGGAATTCGTGACTCGAAATTGGGACAGAGAATGGTTGTTTGTGTGGTCCAGGTTGTACCTCGCCTAAAGCCCATAGTTGCAGGAATAGGCTCTAGTCATCCACAACCCTTGACTCAATTAATGTATTTTTGACACAGCAAATTGAATAGTTTTGAGACATAGATTTTTGTTAGCATCTTTAGGCAGTTACCAGCTTCTCATGTATTTTGTTTGAGTGACTGACTGAGCTATCGTCCGTCAATCTCAGTTTAGAGTTCTGTCTGCATCTTCACTTCACATCATTATCAGCCATCTCAAAGCCTCCTCATGTGGGTCAAAGACAACTGGGGCACTGTCAGGGCAGATGTATTTAATGTAGGTTTCTGGTTCAATCCCTGCGCTAGCCCAGTTCATACGTCCTTTTAGTCCTTGGGCAAGACACACCTTGACTGTGTATACATGTGTTTCAGTCTGCCCCAGAACAGCTGTGGTAGAGATGGCTTAATAGACAATCACGAGATTTTGCTATATGGTCAAATCCAATTCATAATTACTATACAAAATTTGGGTAGAACAATATATATATTAAATGGTAAATTCATATATAAGTTGCGTAGAAATACTTCAAACCAACATGATCTAAATTAATGGACTTTGGTCACCCACATTATGCCATGATCTGGATCTTCAGCTGCTTAAATAATTCCCCAATCATCTTCCCTTGTGTATTTTTTACTTCATGAATTGCAAGTGTTTCACAAAATTACTAAGGGCCAAATTTGGCTGGGTTTGCTCGCGAGTCTTGAGGCAGTGACAGAGGGACTCTCAGTGGGAAGTGGAAGAATGAGATGGAGAATATGGGACCTCTGTATTGTTTAGCTCCACAGATGTTGATATCATCTGCATTTGTTTGGGTTGCTTGTGTGCATGTGGTTTGAATACAAAATGTAGTTTTTCAGTCTTTCCAATCTTGTAGCAAAAACAATGTCTCAGGTAAGGTGTTCTCAAAAGACCCCATTGCCTGAAGATATCCTTGCAAAAACAGTATGTTGTGGATCCGTCTCTCACACCAGCCCCAGGCCCCTCCACTGCAGCAGTCCACCCGGCTTCACTTGCATTAACTTCCGTATCACTTTTCAAAAGCTCTCAGCACCTAATCCTGTTAGTTCCACTTCAACACCTTATCTGAATTTTAATATCCAACCCAGGCCATTCTGTACTTTTCAATGAGCTCCTGATTCACACATGACAAACCACGTATTTATAAGTTTCATCTTTCTGAGGGAAGTTTGCATGTCCTCCTTGTGTTACCGTGAGTTTTCGCCTTCTACCACTGTCCAAAAGCATGCATATGTTAGGTGAATTAGTAGTTGATTAAAACGGTCCATTGTGAATGAACATGAAAGGGAACTTTTTCTGTCTCCGTGTCCCGCCTGAGGCCCATAGTTGCTGGGATAGGCTCCAGGCATAAGATAAATATGACTAAAAATATAGATGTAATTTTTTTTCTCTCACCACACAGGGGCCTTTTGTCCACATTGCCAGTCTGTGCGCTGCTCTACTCAGCAAGTTCATGTCTTTGTTTGGAGGAATCTATGAGGTAAGTCCAGTTCGTCAAATCTGGTTAAATCCATGCTTGTAATAGATGAACTATTCAATCTAATTTGTCTATTGGTTCTGTGTCAGCTCTGCAACTAATTGTCTTTTGTCCAGGGTGTACTGCCTAAAGTTCATCATAATACTTTGTTATTAATATGAACACTGCTAATTGTAAATGAATGCACTGTATCACGATTCAACGATCTTCCCGTCATAACTTCATTTCTCAATACGATCTTTTATCGCCATATCGGACACCGTTAGTTTCACATCAACAACACTGTAAAATTGCTGTAAAAAGTTGGATGACCTGATATGTTCACAAGATATTAAGGGAAAATCTCTGCAAAGGTAGTAACAGCAACAGGATCTGAATGAATATTACTTTTTGTGATGATTTTTCACTGAGCCACCAATGGTATCCACAATTATTTATTCAACTTCATTCCACTTTTTTCATCTGGGCAAATAAATAAATCATTGTGTGGTTATGCAATGCAAATTTGGATACGTGTCTCCCATATGATGTGTACAGTCAACAGTAGGATCTAGCTCATCTTCAAAAAAACAACTTCGTCCAGAGAGAGATTGAGAAATCACAAATTCGGCAAGAAAAAATATATAAAGGGGACTTTTGACGGCTTTCTTCATCTTTTGGGAGGCAGAAATCTCTTTGTGAAGCTCTGAGCGTGTCTCTGGAGGAAAGAGGCTAGATTTGAAGACTGGAGCCAGAGAGATTAAGCCTCAAAGTCTGCTATATTCATTCAAACTAATGATGCACTGTACACATCTGCAAATCTTACATTTTAAAACAAAAAATGCACAGAATTCTGATTGCAAAGCCTTAACATAATTGACTCAAAACAACAATGCCATAATATCAAATCTACACATTTCTCGACCAAAGATTGAATCCTTGCCACTGTGCAGTACTTTGTGGAAGAAGCTGGTTTTGAAGATGCCATGACCTGTTTATGTATTCATCACAAAATGGCCCACACTCATTAACTTCAAAAGCACAATTACCTGGTGCTCATGTTGCTTTTCTAGCCCACCCACTCACAGGTGTTTATAAGGTAATGAGAGCTATTCAACTTCAACAATTCCCATAATGTTAAGGCTGTTTGGGGTCCATTATCTCGGGTCGTTTCACATAATATCATTACCGTGCAATGTACAAACTGTCACGTCGTCCCATCAGGGCCTCAGAGTTCTCAGATTTAAAACTGTCCAGATTTGGTCCTAGTTAAGACTGGGTTTAATCCTGGTTTAGACCAAATGTATTGCCTATCTGGTTAGTTCTGCTCTAGTCCTGATTTACAGCCTACCGTGTTATGTTCTGGTTTAGACATAATCTGGACCTAGTTTAGTCCTGATTTAAGCCTGGTTTAGTCATTGTTTAGTTTAGTCCTAATTTATATTCTACCTAGTTTAATTCTGATTTAGACCTGGTTACCTCCTGGCTCTTACCTAGGTTAGTCCTGGTTTATTACCCAGGTTGGTAAACCCTCATTATCTACCTGCCCTTTCATCTCTTAGCGCTGTGCTACAGTTAATTCCATATTAATACTCAGTGTGTGTGAAGTGTACCTTTGAGCCAGTATCTGCCGCTCTCAACGGACTCGAGTACTGTGTATGCTAATGGGGTCTGTATGGGCCGCTCAAGAGAGAAAACAGCCCTTGTTACTGTGTGCCACATTTTTACAAGTTCAGTAGCAGTGTACGCATGTGAAGAAGACCATTTATGTGCACAATCTCTCCAGATTTGTGCCATATGGTGTGCATTCAAAATGAAATCCCTACTGTACATGTCTTTGGTCTTTATTATATGCCAGGGTAATGTTTTGATAACCCTAATGGTCTTGTGTACTGTGTTTTACCTCATGCTGTCCAAAGGAGCCTAGTCTCATATGGTCTAAGGTAATACATGTGTGTGTATACCATGCCATTTCTCAAGAAAGTCTAATAATTTGAGTCTAGTGAATCTCCTAAGCAAAAATGTATTTTTTATGTACTATTCAGGAATAGACTTTTGTTCAATGTAGATGGTTCTCACCATACATGTAACATTGATGGTACCCAGGTGGTCTCTTTTTTGTCCTGGTTCAGACCTGATTTAAAACTGGTTTTGACCTGATTTAGTATTGATTTAGACCTGGTTTAGTCCAATAAAATGTTACTCAATGTAATATATGAAGTCATTTTTATCCAGTCATGAAAGTCTCACATAAACCATAGAGAACTTAATGTGGTGGAGCTATTTTTAGGGTTCAGGTAGCAAACTTGTAAATCTGATGTTTTGCAGTGTAAGCCATTTCTCAAGTGCCCAGCTACAGTATGTGATAGAGCTGTACAGTGTAGACGTTAACCCCAGTCTGTTAAACCAGGCTAAGCTCCTCACTCGAACTACATCTAATACACTCATATTCAACTGTCCTTATCACTGCCATGCTGCTTGAAGGAGTTAGTTCAGATCTGGCACGTCAGAGAGAGACCGCACTTCCCATAATGCACCATGGTCTTGTGCCCTGCAGCGATCCTTCATTTCTCTTTTGATTACACATTTATTGACATTTATTAATATTTCAGAGACTGTGTAAGCGTTTTTTTCCGCAGCTCTCGAGGCCATCATTTTCAGTTTGATCTATTAAGTGCAATCGACTTACTTTGTATTGAGTTTACAGTTAAATGGTGCATTTTTAAATACCTGAATTCATTTTTTAGCATTTCTGATAATCCCTTAAAAATCACTATTAGTTAAAAACCTATTATTTTTTGCACATCTTCACCTATCTGCACAGCAAGGTGAAACCAAGCATTTTTAGCATACAATATCCGCATATCATTACTCGAAAATGTGTCAATGAAACAAAATACAATACAAAACATCACTATAAAATGATAATACGCTCAGAAAAGTTGAGTTATCATAATAATAGGACCTATATACAGTACAGACCAAAGGTTTGGACACACCTTCTCATTCAATGAGTTTCCTTTCTTTTCATGACTATTGACATTGTAGATTCCCACTGAAGGCATCAAAACTATGAATTAACACATGTGGAAATATGTACT
>JAVQKC010066334.1:0-20241 GCA_036025475.1 Philypnodon macrostomus
ACCGAACACCAATCACACAACCACATTCATTCATAGGCAATGTGGGTTAAGTGTCTTGCCCAGGGACACAACGACAGTGTGCGCTCGGACGGGGGCTCGAACCACCAACCCTCTGGTCGTGGGGCGAGCGCCTACCCCACTGCACCACTTTATCCCTCCTCCCTCAGGGCACCTGTGTTTGCGTCTCTTGAAAAGTGCATAAGAATACATCTAAGTTATCTTTATAGCTTTATATGATTTGCTGTTTAGCAATTTGTGTTAAGTACTTCAAAAAGGGGCTCTTAATAAAAAAGATCAGTGAGTGTGCACTTATGGAAGAGGAACCTTGAAGACATGATATATTGGCTCTATTGCTCTTTATACTCATGAGAAGTGTCTTTTTCCAGAATACTTTGTGCCATGAGTAATCCTCCTCCACTCCAAGATCTCATAGAATAAAGGCAGAGGTGAATTTACTGAAAGAGCTGAGAGTTGATAGCCCTGTGCTGCATTGTGCACACAACTAAAGCCACTTCGAAATGTCACTCCGAGATGCAGACAAAAGAAGAAGACAACAGTGTTTAGAAAAAGGTGTACAGTAACCTATATACGGGATGAACTAAATGCTTCACTGCCTAACTGTGAACATCAACATCTATTAAGGCATAGAAATACTAAGGTTTTTATTTATTGTTCCAACACTAGAAAAAATCTAAATCAGTATTGATGAAAACCCATACATTAATTTAATTCAAAGAAACTGTCATGACATGTGATTTAATGTAATTTCAGCATGAAGGGAACACTTGTTTGAATCTATTACAAATTTACAGCAACAAATCTACTGTAAAAACAGCTCACATTGAAACACGCCTAAACACAAACGCCTAAACACAAACGCCTAAACACAAAGGCAGCCTCCATCTGTCTCATAACTGTCATCTAAAGGCGTGTAAAGTCCTGCTGACTCACCAGGGCTCTTTGAGCAGAACTGGATTAACTATGTCATGATTTTGTCATCACAGTTAACATGATTTGTGAGCACACATGCATGTCCACGGTTGTTTTCATTTTTAGATCTGGGATATTCTTAACATTTCATGGTTAATTGGTTCTAGATGATCACTATGGGTATTTTCTAGGTTGAGAGCAGCTGTCTGTGGCCGTTTGTGTGACATTTTGAGAGAATGAAACACATTGGGTTTGTTTCGGCCCTTTAACATTAGTCATGCAGACGCTTGACCCACATTCAAAACTTCAGCTGGGCAACGTGGGAAGTAAGGGAGGAAGTACTTGTGGATGAAAAAACAAAAAGTCGTAAGTAGGTTGCTTTTCTCTAGGATCTAGGTGTATTCTGTTCAGTGTCAAGGTTTAGACCATTTCAGATGTCATTGTTATTGGTTTGTAAAGCTGTTGTCTTGAGTGAATGCAACCTTGCTTATACATATTGCCGTCATTGCTATGGTCCAAAAGCCTATATATTTATTTAGATTGTATTTGATTTGGCCGTGTGGATAGTTTGGAAAATATGGCAGCTTAGGCAATTTTGGTCACATGTTCAATAACCATACCTAGGCTACAGGCTATTACTTAGTTGTTGACAAGGGTGGACTGTGGAGTGAATGAATAATGCAAAAGCACCTTTAATGTCCTAAAAGGTGCTATATAAGTACAATGTATTATTTTTATTTTTTATTTTTTATTTTTATTTTTATTTTTATTTTTATTTATTTTATTTTATTTTATTTTATTTCATTTCATTTCATTTTATTTTATTTTATTTTATTTTATTTTATTTTATTTTATTTTATTTTATTTTATTTTATTTTATTTTATTTTATTTTATTTTTAAAAGCAACGCATACCTTGACCTTTGGCCTAGTCAGTCAGCCTGTTAATTGGACGATAAAAACAAAAAGTGAAAGCATAAAAAGCGTTGACCCGTGCCATATTCAAAGAAGGAATGATACATCTTTTTAGACCATTTGCTAGCGTGCAATGGCTATTTACTGTTATGCCCATATTCCCTATAATTATTCGATTTGTGATTGATTGTAAATAATGTCATCAGTCGACAACATTTGAACTTATTTGATTATATGTACCTTTTGCGTCAACATTCCTAACCCCCCCCTGCTGTCCATTACTGATCGTCTCGCCCCTCGGTTAGCTATATGGTTTGTTTTCTAAGCTGGTTGTTTTTTTTTCATGGCCAGGTGGCATTAGTAAAAGACTTCAGGACGCACCATTGACAACACCACCGACTTCAAAACTATCACTAAGACGCAAATACACCCCTCTTTTCCAGTTGTGTGCGGTTATATGCGTTAAACACGTGTAAAAGATTATAATACCCCCTCCTTTCGACTACTACAGGTTTGAGTTGCTCATAGCTTGACTGTTATGCCGCCGCTGCTGTGCTTTAGCCGAGCATTGAGCTCTCTCGCAGCTGACCTACTTTCTCAGCTCTTCCCAGCACAGTCCTGTTTACAAGCGATTGCCAGCGGAGGATGTGGAGTACAGTGCCTGGAAAATACACGGACACCGCTCGCAACTCGCGAAAAAGCCACGAATGAGAAAATTGGTCGGTTCGTGATGATACATTTAGCCAACGGAGGTCTCTGTTAACTTACAAAGCGTTGTTGTTATGCAATTTAACACGTTCATCTTTGCTAGTGCTTGTATAGCTAAGTTACGGTTGCTAGTTTGAGTAAAAAATGACTGAAATGAGTAGAAAAGTAGTACGGGAGTGTGCATTGCAGCTGAAGACCGGCTTTCAAGGTACGTGAGAATTATGAGGCGTTTAAATTAAGCGTGTGTCATAATAATTGAATATTTTTATGTCTTTTTGTATCGCCAAAGTTCACAGGCAGAGCGGCACGATTAGCCCACACCTAGAGCTAGTTAATCATTTCCCCAGGACCCTCTCAGTACTGTCCAAGATCCAAAGTAATAGATTTTCTTGTCAAACGGGGAGCGCAATGGTTATGGTTTACCAGGCGCTCTTGAACGCTTCTGCTTACATGTTTTGAGCTGGCAGTCAAGCAAGTGCCCTGGTTACAAGGCTGAAAACTAACCTAGTTTTCCATTGCTGTTGACATTATGACGAACACTGGAGGGATATTCACCATTTCTTCATGTAATAGTAGGAAAATATAATCGCTGGCATAGAACATAAATTGTGTTTACATTTCTTATGTTATGCTGATTTAAGGTGACATCTAGTTTAGGTCACTTGTGTGTTTAATTGTAAGGGTGGCCTTTGGTTGTAGCACAATTGCTGTTTCTCTGCACATAGGCTACATGCAGGCATATATACATACTACATAGGTGCTTGAAAAGGGGTCAGTGTAAAGCCACAACCCCCCTCTTTCTCATAGTAGGCATTTGTCCAGTTATAGTGCATCCTGTTTCCTTATCACCTCAGGGTTGTACCTTCAACTGTAATCACAACACAAGAACCTTAAATATATAAGTGACCTATATATCGTAATAGGGGTTTTATAAATCTTAATGGGTTTGAATGAGATTGAAATCAATGTTAATGTTTGTATAGTAATGTGGCTAATGATCCGTATAATAATGTCAATATATGGTTCCTTTTTCATTACAGAAAAATGTAATCAATCTATGCAGTTATTAAAACAAAAGAACAACAAAACTAGACAATAACCCTAACCTATATAAAAGATAGGGTTGGTTGTGGGTCCAGTTAGAACTCCAAATGAAAAGTCTCTTTAGGTTTAGTTATCATATATTTAAAAAAAGATCCACAGGGTTGGTCTCTTTACAGTTGAAGATGGAGTCTGGGTGTGTGTGTTTTATTTAACACTGTCTGGCAGACCTAATTTTGCATTTTGTTTGAAATCCAAAATGTGCACAGAGATAATGTCCTTTTGCCATTTGTTTGTTTCAATGTGGAGGGAGTGGGGCTTCTGTTAACTGTTGTGTGGTGTCTGATGTGGTTACAGATGGACTTTGTGGCAAACTCTCAATTTCATCACATGATCCATATGTATCAGCCTACACATACAATATATTTAATTAAATTAAATAACTGTTTTTGACCAAAGAACTTTATCATAAGATTGTTTTATTATTGTTATATTGCTCACCCATAGATATATGTTTTGATTTCATATTTCAGCATCATTTATGAATCTATAGCTCTTCTTTCCCTTATTATATTATATTAAATTGAAAATACCAATTCTTTTGACACTCTTTGGTCGTTTGCTAGAGTAAAACTAAGCTCGCCCAGGCCCAGTTTGTGTTTATCTGACAGATTGAGCTGTCGGCTGAAAACCAGATGCAGGTGGTCAGGCCGTGTAAACTTTTAGATAAGCACAGACAGTAGCACTCACTACATGCCCAGATTGTGGGGCTTAAAGTCATCCATCGGCACAAGAACAACAAACATCCTGTTGGCTCTCAAATTATGTGTCTTTGCAGCAGTTCGTATTATGTTTATCTGTGGTTAAAACGTGGACTTGAGCTTGAACCGTGCAACAGGTCTTCCCATTGATAAGCTATGTTCAACAGCAGTTTACACAGCACTTACTACTTAATAGATGAGTTATTATTTTTGTAGAGCTGTATTGTAAAGTAATTAGTAATCACTCTAGGACTGGGCAATATACAATTTTCTCCAAATATTGTTTTTGCAGGATACTCTCTTTTAAAAGTTTCTGTGCAATAAATATTTCTCTTTTTTTCTTTTTCAAAAAGCACTTTGTTGCAGGAAAATAAATATTGTCTGGAGGAAATAGCCTTTTTGGATTAGTCATCAAATAAATGCTCTTCATATGTAGTTCAGATTTGGGTTGAATTAAAGAAAAGAGCCTGAATATAGATTCATGACGAACCTCATACACACTGTCGGCCAGGCCAGCAAGTTACTTTTTAAATAAGTTTTGATACTGACAATACAATCATAAGAAGCATGTGACAATAGTGGTAAATCACATGATCGATATCTATATGGGTCACATTTGACAGCCTGGCTTGTTTTGGCCACACCCCCTGATGCCAGTCACTGCTGGTTTTGTTTTTGGCTGAATCTACTTGTAACATCTGCTGTCTGTCTTTTATCTGGGCCTTTTCCAAAAAGTGTCATTAGTGCAAAGTTACTGGCATCAAATACAACCTGTTCTATTCATTAGCGTATGTATGATAGTGTTCCTTAGTCGATATAGCAAAGCTTACACACCCAGTATTTAGGCTGAGCTGAGATGGGAAAAATTGTAGAGGAAACAACTGTCTGGAGGCTGTCTGGTTTCTGGAGGTGACATGAATATATTGTTTTCTCATTAAGTCAAGGCTGGTTTTAGGTTGACCAAGAAACAAAATGTTTTAAGGCACAAATAGAAAAAGTAAACCAGCAACAAATCTTTGGTTCAATCCTCGGGCTCCCCGAGTTACTGTGGGCTCTCTCCAGGTACTGAATTGGTCTAGATTGTCTCCAGTGAATTAATGTAAGAGTGAATGGTTGTCTGTCTGTGAATGTCTCAGTGTCAGCCCTGCGACTAAGTAGCCATTGCCTAAGGCCCATAGTTACTGGGATAGGCTCCAGACACCCAGATAACCCCTAATGGGAAAGGTGGTAGAAGTAAATGTATTCAATTTAATGTATTCAAGGTTTGAGTTTTTATTTTTGGATAGGTGGAATACCATACTGATTGTCTTTGCTATACAGATAATGTGTGGGCCAATAATGCGCAGCCCTACACATAATTCATAAGTAGGAAGTTAGCTTAAATGTACTGTTGCCGGTTATGTTTCCTTCTCCCAGACAGAGGATATGACCAGTGAATGTATAATGGCCAACAGTAATCCCATAGTGACAAACGGGCTATAGCTCAGTGTGTGTGGTTTACCTGGGCAAAAACTGTTAGCTACTGAATGTATGTAGCACTTATAAGAGCAATTTACTTCCCCATTTGACCTTTACAGCCTTACACTGTGGGTTTGGACATGAACTTGAACTTGACATTCAACAGGCATTCAGGTTGCTAGTTTGAGGCTTTATGGTCCCCCTGAGGCACCAGTGTAACCAGACGCTGATGTTTTTAAGCTGTTAAACTTGTAAGGTGTGGTTTAACCTCAATACATTAAAAGAATGCAGGCTGATATGTGGTTTCATTTTACAAGGGCCCCCTGTAGACACAGTAGAGTTGCAAATAAAGATGTACATAAGTAACTATCTTGAGGTAACTACAATTATTATTAGGATTTTCATTTCACCTATATACCTACATTCTCCAATGCCCAAAGCAATGTGAAATAGCCACAGTGGGTTAGTGGGTTGTCAGTTTTAGAGGTTTTAGCAAGCTCAAGTAAAGTCATCCACTCGTTTACTACTAGCAATTCAAGGCAAATTTAATGTTTCAGAATGAAATCTATGTGAAGTAGCACGAGATAGGCCAAATCAATAAAAATAATTGGTCATAAAAGCTGTTTGTCGGCAACTTTTAGATGGAGTTTCTATATTGGCAAAACTCAAGTATGTTGAAGGAGGCTTTTATATTAGCTAATGCTGCTCATCCAGCTTTACTTCAGTCTCACAACACTTTTTTTAGCATACCGTATTTTCGGCACTATAAGGCGCACTTAAAAGCCTTTAATTTTCTCAAAAACCAACAGTGCGCCTTATAATCCTTATTATTAATTCTGGTTGTGCTTACTGACCTCCAAGAGATTTTGTGTCACACGGCGCTCAAGGCGCTCCGTCAAAATGTTTCGGTAAGATTTCATTGACAGTGCGCCTTATAATCCAGTGCGCCCTATAGTGCAGAAAATAAAAATTAAAAAAATCCAATTATGATATGATGTAGGCTACTTCATTGTGTTACTACGTCATAACCACACGCTATTCCTCAAGGCAAACTCGAGTCATCTACACTTTGGAATTTTGAAGCATTTGTGAGAGCGAGGCGCTAACCGGTTCAGTTTAGTTGAGGATTTTGCAATATTTAGATGCCAACAACATAAACTAACATAATACATTAAAGCAGCTGTTTGTCATGTGTATGTCATCTTTAATGTTATATTTATGTCCAGATAACAGTAATAATAATAATAGTGTGTATGAGATGCTTATTGGTCCTATTCCTTCCTGACTCATTCATATTGGGGAAAATAACAAAATGGGCCACCTGTATACATAACTTGAAGGACATGATGACTGACCACAGAAATCATAATGTTATGAATAAAATTGTTGTACTATTTGTTGTGTTTCCTATGTATAATATATACAAAGTCCATCTCAGTATAGTGTTTTATTCTGACCAGAGTCTGTGAGTTCTTGTTTCATTGAGAGCTTTGACCTCAGAAGTGCTGTTGCTGCTGCTTGTTGTTTAAGCTGGCCTTATTCAGGAGGTGAAAGAGGCTGTTTCTATGGGGTTATCAAAAGAGCTTTCTACTTCAGACGTCAGATTTTTCTGGGTCAGGGGAGCTCCTTCTGTGCAAAAACGCACTTTTGCTGCAGAAGTGCTGGACACACACTGAACATATAATAATTATGTGATAATAGTTCCACGGCCAAATACCCAGAAAAACATCAATGTTTACATTTACTCAGTGATGAGATGTTGTGTTGTTTTGTGTAAAATGGCAGCTTGTTTGAATGCGTGCACATCTCATAATGTTTCTTTTTTTGTTTTGACAGGATTTTCTCAGGTGGACTCCAAGAGGAGGCTATAGGCTAGTCTTCTGTAGGTTTTCATTGAGAGTGTTCAGACGAGGTCAGCGCGGATGGGCCTTATAAGAGTTCAGAGAGGGCCTGGCTGGGAACTGGAGTGAGTATGGACAACCTGACTGACTTCAGCGGCCCCTGTGCGTCTACACACAGAGAATGGGAGTAAGTACACACATACAATACATTCCATATAGAATCTATTTCATATAGAATCTGTATCCAAAGGATTGTGTAAATATACTGTACTTTAAATTAAATCATTACAAACAATACCTTAAGGCCCCCCAAGAGCTTATCCAGCTCCCAAAGCCATACTGTCCCATCACAGATGAACTGAGTTTAGGATCCATATCTGAGCCAAAAACCAACAATTTCTTCCCTGGGTCATTAATGGGTCATTAATGAACTGCCCTAAAGGTTTCATTTAAATGTGTTCACTGACAATTAAACTTTGGTAACTTTATTCTTTAAGTGTGACTGTTAACAAGGCTATTGACAATCTATTCATGGTACATTTACTAAATTCTCACCCTTGAATGCAGCTGAAAAAAAGTTTTGTCTGGTTATCAGTATGATACATTTTCTGTGTACATAGACTGTATACTGTGATAAAATAAATATTGAAAAGAAATCCACTTGAAATCTGATGAAGTTGTGGACTGCTTTTGAACAGACGAATAAAGGAGACGGTGTTTGAATATGATGTTCTGACAGGAATGATTCTAACAAGGATTTTACATTCAGAGTTCATTTTCCTTAAAGCATTTCTTAACCCAATCTTAATCTGTCTGCACAATGCATAAGCCATAACTTGACTCAACAATGAAGAATGTGACCTAGATACATAACAGAACATATTTTAAAATCATAAACTCAAACTGTTAGAGTAAAAATAACATTGTTTTACCTGCATTCACCCGTTTTACAGCACCAGCAGCTGTGTGGATGATTTGATGGATGAAGATGAGAAGGACAGGGCAAAAAGGTACCACAGATATATGTAGTTTATATAGACTAAGATTTCATATTTCTCTTTTCTTTGGCTATGCTTTCTTCTGCAATGCCCTTAAACCATCACTGTTAGCCAACTAAGTACACTTTGTGTTTACATGTAATTCATCAGAGTTATAATTGTTTTCATCTGTTGTTTCCCTCAGGGCATCTCGAAACAAATCAGAAAAGAAAAGAAGAGACCAATTCAATATGCTCATCAAGGAACTATGCACCATGCTGCAGGGTCAGGGCCATCCACGCAAGATGGACAAGTCCACCATTTTACAGAGAACAATTGACTTCCTGCAGAAACAGAAGGGTAAGAGAAGCATAGAAACATGAAAGTGTATCTTTATCTACTGTGTTCACAGTCGTGCAGTTAGATGCCTGCAGTCATTGTAGGTTCATATTCAAAAAATAACATTAATCCCTTTCAGACATCACTGCCCAGAATGAAACTTGTGACGTAAAACAAGACTGGAAACCTTCTTTCCTCAGTAATGAGGAGTTCACTCAGCTAATGCTGGAGGTAAGACTAGTACTAAACCAAAATACTGAACTATCTAGAGATTTGCAGTCTCTAAATATCAATTGTTGTGATTGTAATAGTGCAAGTGGTCAATGTATTTTGTCTGTTTCAGGCACTGGATGGTTTTTTGATAGCATTAACTACCGATGGAAACATTATCTATGTATCTGACAGTGTGTCTTCACTCATTGGCCATTTACCGGTAAGTTACAAACATGACAAAACACAAGAAATTGCTGTTGCTGCCCTTTTTGCTTCCCCAAAACCACCCATTTACCCCAGCTCACAGTGATGTGATTATGTCACTTGTAATGGCTTCAAGTCCCAAAACACTGACCATCACCGTCTCTTGCTCCAGTCAGATATGGTGGACCAAAATATCTTGAACTTCCTCCCTGAGCGTGAACATGGGGAGGTGTATAAGCTGCTGTCGTCCCACATGCTGATGACCGACTCCATTGCTGCTGACTTCCTTGACAGTGAGTGTCCTCTGGCTGCTCTTTGTGTCCCTTGTCTGTCTAAACCTGGCACAGTACACTATTACACAGACTACAGGTCTGTCCCCTATATTTGTGAGTTTAACACAGAGGCCATTTCTTACATATAGTTCTAAAATATTTGTGTAATGAGTTTTTCCTAGAGCTGCAACGTGCAGCATTTCAGGTATGTATTACATGGACACTGAAAACAAACTTATATATAGAGCAAGTTGCCAAATAGGTCTTTCTAGATTATTGGATTGCTAATTAGAGTGTAGCTATGATTAGCCTTTTTAGCTAATAATAGGAACAAGCTTAGCATGATACTTAGTACTGTAAATCACTGTTATGTTAACACTGTAATCCAAGGCAGTAATGTAGTATCTGGGACTCAAGATGCTGACCTTAATCCGGTGTCACTATTGAGATTAAACGAACTCGAGACGGCAAAGCAAGCGTCTCAGTCCGTGCTTAAAAGGCCAGACAGCAAATGTCTAAGCTGTCATTTTATACAGGCAATTACTACATTTCCTCACTTTTGATGCAAATCTATACAAATATTTAGTTTTTGTTAATCTACCTTTCTGATTAGATCTAGTTAAACAGCAATAAAATAGTGCAAAACTAAAATCTTTGCAGGTGAGGCACATATTGAATTTTGCTGTCATCTAGCCCGAGGGAACATTGACCCAAAGGAGCCACCTGTCTATGAGTATGTCAAGTTTGTGGGAGATTTCAAGTTTCAAAACAATGGTAAGGATTTTACTGCAAGGATTTTTCCACATTAGACTCATTCACTACCAAGGACCACACCATAACAATGATGAACATATGAGAGTTTATTGAAATGTTGTCTGGATGAGAATCGTGTTATGACACAGGAGGGTGCAGGAGATGATAGCTGGGTTATATGAGACTCAGTGTGGGGTACTGTCTGGTAGTTAGCCCAGCTGACTAGGGGCCCCCCTCAGGTATAATTGTGGGTGTTTGAAGCCTGGAAGACAAAACATGAGACAGAGGAGGGAGGGTGGGTCAAGAGAACAGAGGCAAACAGTGTGTGGTGGTTTTGGCTAGTATAAATATGGCTTGGGGTAAGTTGGAGGTGTGGTTGAGGTGGAGTTGAGGTGTGGTTAACGTGAGGTGAAGGTGTGTTGCAGAAGTAGTTGAGGCTTGGTCCTGCTTCTGAACCTATGTTAACATATTAACGTCATTTGTTGTGAAAAAAACTGAAGAGTTGGTTTCTTCACAGTGCCTACATCTTCTTGTAACAGCGTAGAGCTGTCGTTACCAAGAACTCTGCAGTCATCGCTGGAGGAGCAGGTCTGCCTCATTGCTACTGTACGATTAGTCACTACACAGTTTTTAAAGGTGAGATTTTATAAAGAACACATTGTGTTTGCTGTTTAATATGTATTTAGTTACAAATAACAGTAGTAATTTTGGTTTTGGTGTTCTGTTTGTCCTAGGATTTATGTAATGTGGAGGAGTCTTGTGATGAATTCACATCAAGACACAGCCTTGAATGGAAGTTCCTGTTTTTAGATCACAGGTACAATCAGGGCTACATTAATAAATATAATTTTGCTAATCATCAGCTAACTTTTATTTTATTTCATTTCAGAGCTTCGCCGATTATTGGTTATTTACCATTTGAGGTTCTCGGCACCTCAGGTTATGATTACTATCATGTGGACGACTTGGAGCTCATAGCTCAGTGTCATAGGCAATGTAAGTCAAATGTTCAAATAAATATATAAAGCAGAGATTATTTATCATATACAGTATATAATATATATAGATTTAAACTCCCAAACACAACCTGCAAATTCAACCCTTTCATCAGCTAGTGAACAAATATTCTAATATAATATGTCTTTTTGTTTTGATTTCAGTAATGCAGTTTGGAAAGGGCAAGTCGTGTTACTACCGTTTCTTGACCAAAGGGCAGCAGTGGATCTGGCTGCAGACACATTACTACATCACCTACCACCAGTGGAACTCCAAACCCGAGTTCATCGTCTGCACTCACACTGTAGTCAGGTTGGTATTAAATAATGGTTACTGCCCCAGTCTTTTAGCAAGAAGACTGTAGGTTCAATACTTGATCTGGCTGACTCTCTAGAGCCTAGAGTCTGCATGTCCTTTCTGTGTTACTGTGTGTACTCTGCAACATTTTTTAGTTTCACCCAGAAGTAAATTTCTCACTAGTGAATGAATGTGAGAGTGTATGGTTGTCTATGACTGTATATCTCTGTGTCAGCCTTGGGAGTAACTGGCCATTTTCCTAGGTGTACCCCACCAAAGGCCCATAGTTGCTGAGCGTAGGCCCCAGGCAACCCCTAAAGGGAAAAAATTACTTGATTTCTTACACCTGCTGTGTGTGGTTTACAGTTATGCAGAAGTCCGTGCTGAAAGGAGGCGAGCGTTTGGCCTTGAGGAACTGTCCCCTCCTGAGATAGCGCCCTCGTCGGTGAAGGTAAGGGTAAAAAGTGTCCTGTACAGTGTTTCAGTCTGATGTGTTGGTCTGGTTGCTGACCTCTGTTTTTGGACATTACACTATGTTCCAGGCTCAGGAGATGTACTTAGACCTCTGCTCGACAATGGACCCTCCACACGACAGAAACAGCGGAGCATGTTCAGTATCATCGCACAGCTCCCGAAAATCCTCGCACACACAACTGTCTGACTCTGCATGTGAGTTCAAGCCAGTGCTTCTATGCCATTTGGTTACTACAGTATTGTCACCATCATTTTAGATTTGCACTTTACTTTACAGCATAGTAATAATATGGAAATAGTGCAGAAATAAACAAGTAATAACATTAGAATTGTTGTAGGCGCTCGCCTCGAGTCCCTGTCCGAGCGCACACTGTTGCTGTGTCCATGGGCAAAACACTTTGAATGAATGTGTTTGTGTGATTGGTGTTCGGTGGTGGTCGGAGGGGCCGTAGGCAGCCCCACTTTCGTCAGTGTGCCCCAGGGCAGCTGTGGCTACATAAGTAGCTTACCACCATCAGGTGTGACTGTGGAGTGAATGAATAATGGTTACACAAATGTAAGTGCTTTGAGAAAGCCTTGGGCATTGTAAAGCGCAATGTAAATCCAATCCATTATTAATATTATTATTATTATTATTATTATTATTATATACAATATAACCTATTTATTTTGGTTAACCTATGTTTAGGGTTAGGGTTGTTAATTTATAGAATTACATTGAAATTACTTCATTATCTGTTTATTACCACATTATTACCATGCAAAAAGACTTTTTTTTATAGATTTTTTTTTACTTTACAACATGCAAAGTGAACATTCTTCTGACCACATTTGACCCTCAAAGGTCCACCAGTATACATTTTCAAGGGCTGGTAGATTTGTCCTACCATTTCATCAGTGGTTGTAGGCAGCTCACATTGTAATTCCGGACAGAGGTTCAGGTTTGTGAAGATACTTAACTAGAAGTGAAAGCTGTAAAAGTCCTGGATGCCCAGCCCAATAATAAATAAGTTCTTTCTCACTATTTTGTCACAGAAAAAAGTACTAATTTTGAAAGCATTCCTACACTTCTCTGAAATATTTGCTCAGTACCGTAACTATAAAAACTCATAATAAAAGTGTAGAGTAGCAGAGTTCACTTATTTTAGATCAATAAAACACCCACTACATTATATGTGGGTGCATCTATTATAAAATGTTTCCAAGGTTTACTTTAACTGCTGTGTGGAGCATCTCTATGACTTTATAACCCACTAAAGCAGAACACAGCACAAGTTCAACAATAACTTCAAATTGTATCTTCACCACTATGTTCTCTATACATAGATTTAGTATCCAAGATTGTTCATGTTTGATTTGTTTTCCTGCAGCAGCTAACTCCTACTCAGAGGCCTGCACACCGTCATGGCAGCCCACTTCCATTGGGACAGAGAAGACAGCCCGACACCAACCCAGCAGTTCAAAGGTCAGTGTTCACCTCTCAATCTTTGGAGATAAAATGTTGAGCGCAAAAATATGTATTGCACAAAGTTGACACAGTGACATGTCAGAGATTTGTGCTGAATTGTAACTCTCTTGTTGTCGTTTCCTCTTGTAGAATTTGGTACAAAGACAAAATTCCTTTGACCTCGTTCCCCAACTGAGCCTCCCTCTCTCTCCCACCTGCAGCAAGCACTCCGTAATGGTTGGTGCTTACACTTGCTTCTCCTGCCTGCATCTTTCCCTATATATATTTTATTATATTTGTTATGTTATGTTGTTTATTTTCTCATCATCTTTCTAAGGGGACACCAGGCTGTAGTAGTATAGAGATAGAGGGAAGATATACTCTGCCTTAATTCTGGCTTACCTTATTTTATCTTCATGTAATAATATTGTAGCTTTATCAAACATATATTATACAAAATCTATTCTAATTTCTAAATCAAATCTACATTGACCTGTTTTTAACCCACAATCACATTTCATGTTTCAGTCTCAGCCTCAGCAGCCAACCCCCCAGCCGGCCCCGCAGCCCTCGCCCATGTACCAGCTGCAGCAACCCCAGCTCGGTGTCATGAACCAGCTGAAGGAGCAGCTGGAGGAGAGGACGCGCATCCTCCAGGCTGACATTAAGACACAACAACAGGAGCTCCATGACATTAAAGAGAAGCTTCACCTGGCTAATCTACAGGTAAACACTCACTCAGGTAGAGGGATGTAGATGTAAGATATTGCAAACATAATATTTTTAGAAATGTTTTTTGTCTTATGGGGGTATTTCACCAGAATAGTGTATGACAGTAGGGCCGCACAATATGAGAAATACATTTGACATTTGATGTTGAATATTGCAATATTACTGCACGTTCAAATAAATACAACTGGTCCTTTTATTTCCTAATAACTTAATTTAAAATTGCTTCAAAATTAAAACTTACAAAGCTAAAGTAGGACTAAATTATTATTATATTATATATTTTAACACATTTTCATACAAGGCTCTTAAAGGAAGAATGTAACAGTGTAAATCAGAGTCAGATCACAGCATGGTGTGTGATATATTAAGATTTATGTGACATGGATATTGCGTTATTGATATTGTGCAGCCCTATATGAGATTTCAGAACCTGTAGCAGTGATAGTGGTCTGGCCCCACCCAGAGGCCAGCAGCAGTCAGTTCACTTAAAAGCCTTTATCACCATTGCACACTAGAGATTATATTAGTAGATGACATATTTGAAACCTTGATTATGAATTTGTGGGTGTGTGTCAGATGTTGTTACAGCAGCCCATCCACAATGACTTTGGCCAAGAGCAGCCCCCACAGCAGCAGGGTCCTGGGAGGCCTGCACAGAGCCAGTCGGGGGTCATCAGGCAGCACTCAGGACACCCCAAATCACAGGGGTGTGGTGCTCACGGGTCGTCCCCTCATTCACTTATGAGAGAAAACAACTCTCCATCAACGCAGGTAATAAAGTGGAAGATTTTTTTTTTTATGAATGTGACTCAAATATGCAAAAATAGTATGATGTTTTTCTTCATACCTCATAATCTTTATAAAATATACATACAATAAATTTACACAAGGATTGATTTCACAGTAACTGCTTTCAAACTGTCACCATTTGCTTCTTTTTTTGGACATGCTATAACTATACATTTAAAATATATATACATATTTTTTTAATTCACAATGGACTCCTCTTCATCTTGTATTTGTACTGTATTTTCCTATGAGCAGAATATTACTTTATAAACTGTAAAACTCTTGACATTGCTTTTGCTTCATAACAAATGCTTCCATATTGTGAAGAATGAAAAGAAAGATTTGCCTTGAATGTTATTTTCTACATTATCTTCTGACTGTCCTTGTATTTTCTTGGTTTTGTTTTTTTTAGCAGAGAATTGGGCGCAGTGGGCAGGTTCAGTCAGTCAGTGTCCCTGTGCAGACCAACACTAGCCTCACCATGCCCTTTTACAGCAACCCCATGATGTTCTCTCAAACCAATACACGACCTCTGCAGGACGCAAACCAAAGACCTACAGACAATGACTTCAACCAAGAAGGACAACTACGGTAAGAGTCATCATCTGTCCTGCACAAATAAAAGCATTCAGTTGTCATTTCACGCCATGTCATGAAAAAGCTAAATCAACCAAATGTTTTAAGTATACAAACAGGAATTGGGCAATAGGAATAGTTTTCAGTGCTTTTCTGGTAACACATATTATCTTTCACAGCATGCTACTGAACCAGCCAATGCAGACTCTGGTCCCAACGAGCAGTGTCTCTTCACAGCCTTCTCACGGCAACATGGGCCTCTCCCAAACATTGTGAGAACCATTTCATAGTTGGTGATTTATTGTTTGTCATTTTGGATATCAGCATGTAGTGAGTTAAAGTTGTACATCCAGGTTTAGGTCCATGTACTTTATTGTAACATCTTATTTAGGGGTGGGTGAAATGGTAAAAATATATCAATATTTTATTAATTTACCAAGATTACGATTTTGATTTGATCTATTTTATGTCTTGAACACTGGCATTGTAACAGTTACAATGACACAGTATTTATCATCTATAGTTTTTAAATATTTGTAATCAGAACTCTCCAATAAACAGCCTCTCTCTGGTCTCTCAGATACACGTTGGACCAACAAATCATCGGGCCTTCATTTTCGATGCAGCAGGTGAACTGTAACGCAGTCATCGTGCCCTCACCGGTCTTCACGTCTCCCGTGATGATCCCTCACAATAGTTTCATCACACACCAGTCTCAGTCGGCTTACCACGCCCAACATCAGACGCCTCGCCATTCACTGCAGCTACAGCAGCCTCAGCAGTTCTTTCAGGTACGACATGCTCCACATTCACCCTAGTGTTATGTCTAGTCTAATGGTATGCTCCTGTGAAGAGGTACTGCATAATGCACACATTTATATTCACACGCAGCCTCTGAAATTATAGTTACCACAGCAACAACCATCAGTGAATTAATACAAGCTGTTGAGTCATTCAGGAACCCCAGCTAATCTAGCATACAATCTCACTTTATTAAACCAGATATCAAATTACCCATTGTTACTCATTTAGTCCACTCATTTATCATTACTGGCGAGAAACTTATGAAGTCAACAGACTATATTAAAATGAGATTAAAAAGAAATTACTGAAGATGCTTTCACACGAATAGAAATTACACAGGGCATTTAATACACCATCTATATACTAAAAAATACCACAATATGTTGGTAAAGTAAACTATACTCCTGTCCAATATTATTTGTAATACTTTTTAGACACAGTCAGTGAAAGAAATGCCAATTCAAAAGGTCACTGTAATTATGGATTAATAAATACATTTTAAAGCAGTTTCAATGGTGATTATATATATAAAAAACATGGGAAACATAGCCTACAAACACACATTTACAAAATATTGGTAAAAATCTGCCAAATTTGTAATCGAAATCTCGGTATTGGCCCTAGAACCTGGTCTTGGATGTAAATCAAGTTATATTTTTTGTCACTTTTATATTTATTGATGTGCCCACAGATGACTCAAGGACTTGGATCGACTCCTACATTCTTGCACACCACGAACGTCCAGCAGCAAAGCACTGTGGGATATATTCAGCAACAGCAGCAGCCAACACAGCAACAGCAGCAACAGCAACAGAGGCAATACCAACAACATTCCCAAAACCAGAGCGGCAGTGTGTCCGACTTTCGCAGCATGCTGACTCGGTAGCACTGAGACTAAGTCCGCATTTGGAAAATCATAGGAAGTTGGGAGTTTTTGCTGTAGAAAAGCTTGGGATTTCTCAGAACAAAGGCCCGGTCAAACGGACTGGTCGGCCAGATTGGTGCGATAGGACTTCAAAGCCCAGGGCCGAACTGGTGAATCAGGAGTGTGCGACTAACCATCCCAGCAAAGGATGCTTCACCCAAGGAAGACTTTCAGCCAGGTCTGCACTTTTGAACCACTTGCTACCAAAACAGAAAGTTTTTATTATTACTGATAATAAATATACTATAGCTGACCCTCCATCCTGATGAATGAAAGTAACAGCCCTGGACAGCATTGTAAAGGAATTAGTCTAAATGTGATGAGTATTCATTAAAGTCACAATGACGTCATATCTACAGTCAATGTTCAAATTTAGGGTGAGGTGGACGGGTCGAGTACGTACTTGAGATGTTTTTCAAATGTTGATTTATTTAAAGCCTCAATTTCGAATGAAGTATTGTGGAAAGAGGCATAGACTGTCCCATTTGCAGTACCAGTCCTTACCAGAAGGGGTCAAATCGTGCCTTTAACTGTGGTGTGTCAGCGGTAAAGTTTGATGGTTTTGTTTGATTACGGCTTTAAAAAATTAGCTCAGGTTCATTTGGAATACAAAGTTATATTTTCATAGGTCATAATTTATTATTTTCCTCAATAGAGTAAAGTGAGACATAGATTTATATTGAATACATTACAATAATAAACGGGCTGCTTTTCACTGCCTTCACATGTCCACAATAACTTCAGTGCTATAGAAACATACGTACGTTTATTGCGTTATTTATTGCATATATATTTCAAACAGTAGGAATAGGAAACTACTTTTATTGGTCTGGTTTTATGACTTAATTTACCCATTAAAAAGGTCAACACTAATTGTGAAAACTGTTCATATTCATATATTAGTAGCAGTATTATTATTGATTTGATGAAATACAATATATTACTTTAAAAGGAGGCCTAGAACAATGTGCTAAATGTCATAGAAAATGCAGTAATGAAAGAGTCTGTTTCAGTACTGTACCCCATAACTGTAACTGTACTTTTCACGCCCGTTGTTTTGATTGAGACACTTGTGTTAGTTTTGTGAAGGACATGTTCAGCTCTTGTGCCTGCATTCAGTCATTCCCTTGTGAATACAGAAGTAAATACATATTTATTAACGAAGCTAATGATTACTGATCTTTTTGAACGGTGGGAAATGCAAATACAGTCATAACAAGAGGTTTGTTGGTGCAAATTAATTCGTTTTTCATTTTTGACAATCCGATCGACCACTTTATCCGTTTTTAGTATTGACGCTAACCAGCTGCTGAAGACAGACTTTCCGACCACTATGAGTGTGTATGTTCAGTGCCGTTTTACTCTTGGCTACGTGCAATTTCAATTTCAAGAATGTTGATTTACTGTAAACCGTGTTGCAGGTGTACATTGTAAATAGAGGTGTTATGATAAAGCCCTGCTACCATGTAATTTATATGGAAGTATTTTTCTAATGAAAATATTCTTACATTCCTCCAAGCTGCAGTATCAGCAGTAACCCAACATTATCCGAGCAGTACTATCTTGACTGAATACTATGAAATGTTGCCTACATAGTTTTCCCCCCACATCTGAAAATTACAGCTGTCTTGACATTGTCCTAAATTCTGTAAATTAGGTGATGCAAAAATCATAATTTCAGCCTAATTTTCTAGTTTTTCTGAAAAGTTGAAAAGTGCAATTCCACATCTAGAATTTAGAGACATATTTCTGTTTTACCCTTAGTGTATTCAGTTAAACTAGAAACATAGAGGTGCCATATACTACTTCACCACTGTCTCAACCCCAAAACATTAACATACAAGTGATGTATCAGTCTCAAAATATCTGACTTCATAATATAGTGTCATAATGCTTTCAAAAAAGGAGTCAACACTGAGTAACTTGATGATGCAATAGTTCACACATCTGATAGTTTCTTTCCACTTGGGCTCATCACTTCTGTTGAGTTTTTTTTTGTAGTGTCTGGTGTTTTGTAAATACTGAAACGGTACCGTCTTTCTGTAGCGGAGTTAAACAGTCACAACTTTCATAGCTTTTTGAGTGTCTGTCTTTGGGAGTATGAATAATTATTACATGAGAGAAGACAGTCACTCACTGCTTTGTAAAAGATTCACCAGGACTATTTTAACCTGGCACAGTTATTTCTGCCGTTTCAGTGCAGGAACAAGCATATTGTATATTAGAATGTAAAAATTTGAGGCTATATAGTTGTTTATTTTATATGTTTAATAGATACGTATGTATGTTATAAAATTTTAAAATTAAAGTAATTTTGTAACAGATTATGAAGTGTCTTATTAGAAGAGGTGAGGGCTTTGGTCTTGCAGTCTCCTGTACGGCTTGTTTTCTTTGTGTATTTATCGTCAAAATAAGCTTTAAAAATATTGTTGTTATCGTTTCAAAATACTTTAATGAGTTAAGTTTACACTCTAAAACTATTGATATTATGTTATTTTGATTTATTTATAAATCAACTTGAATATTGTGAAATAAATATTTTTAAACATGAATGGTTATTCTGAGCAAACTCATAAAACTTCTGATACAACAAACAATATTTATTTAAGGCATGTTCATTAATTTTATACTTGTATTATATATATATATATATATATATATATATATATATAAATATAAACAAAGGTTTGGACACACCTCATTCATTCTAAGAGTTTTCTTCATTTTCATGAAAAGGCAAGAAATCCCACTTATTAACCCTGACAGGGCACACCTGTGAAGTGAAGACCA
>JAVQKC010066343.1:0-23653 GCA_036025475.1 Philypnodon macrostomus
AAGGTCCCATTGGTAACAGTTGTAGCAGACGTACGGGGCAGACGTACGGGGCAGACGTATGGGGCCGTTTTCGCCGATATACACCTTGCTGTCGGGGACGACAGCACAGGCCTAGTTTACTTTCTGACACAGCTCAGTCGTGCTCAGCCTTACAGTTACTGCTTTGTGTCGTTTTACCTATACACCTTATTATTTAACAATTTATAAAGGCATTGTCAATTATTAGACACTACAATGAGATGATCCTATTACATGGAACAATGGAGAAGGCATGTGAAATTACTACAGCTTTCTTTTGTGACCAGATTAAGAATGAATGGTGGCTTAGTTTCACCATTATTTGACCATTATAATTTTTTTCTTTTGTTATTCACTGGAAGTTTTTGTCCGTTCCTGATCTGTCCGTGCCCTCATAATGGAGCTCAAAGATTATACTTTAGGTGAGTGTAATTAAAACCAGTTTCGGCTGTTATAGTTTGGCCAGTCTCCATAAAAATGAATTCTATGATCCACAGAGCTCCTCATCTCAAAAGGCCGTCTGTTGTCATTCTCCGATAATCACCAATGAATTATTTAAGCAGCATCCGACTTCCTGTCTGATAGCATCTGGTTGCCGTGGGGAGGCTGTTTTTGCTGAGCTGTACCTCCTCGATGCTTTGTCAGGTCACCAAGCCCCGGGAAAGGAAGGACTAAGCTGTTTGCAAGAGGTGTTATTGAGTAGAATTGAACATGTGGCTAATTAAACGCTATCCATATATCAACAAACACAATATTCATATCACAAGACACTAAGCATTATGGTCTTCCAACTGACAGAGATTTAGACACGTGTGATCTTAGTCAGTGTTCAGTCCTCGTTAAGTTCAGGTTTAATTCTGATTTAGCCTTGGTTTAGTCCTGGTTTAATCTTGATTCAATCGTAATTGAAATATTCAACATGGTTATCACATTATATGCTTTTCTAATATTGAGCTGATTATCAATAAGGGACAGAAGCGGGATATTGACTTTATAAGCCAACACTCAACAGTCACACAGGTGTTTATAGCAGCATAGGGTTTCTGAAGAAATATGACGTAGAAGTAGGATACCGGGAAAAAACAAATAGTGTTCTCCAATTAAACTAAAGATGACTCAAGGTCTGGGATGCTCTTAATGCTATAGACCCATTAAAATGTTTGTCGAATGGAATGGAATGGAGGCGATTATAGGCAAAAGTGAGTTAACTTTGGAAAGAAGTATGATTTGTGGTAAGGGATGGAGTCATTCTAAGTAGTGAGTCTACAATGGAAAACAATATTGTGATCATCAACATTACTGTAGGACTTGTCCAGTAAAACCTAAAAATCTAGTATTTTGCCACGACGTCAGAGAGAGCATTTCTAGCTCTGAATATGGGCCGATCAGACCTACCAACTGAGCTAAACCCAAACACAGAGCTATTCGTTTTTGAATGCTCCAATATATGAAAGTAAAACATGGACTTTGGAATTATTAAGATAAGGTAAACTAGTTTATTTTTCTCAATTTGCTCATGTCTGTTGTAAACATGATTAGGCTTGGCTCTCCTTTGGACCCAGATAAGACACACAAGACTGGGAGCAGGGGAAGTATCAGTTCACCCCAAGATCCATAATTATCCAGTATGGGACGTCCCAGAGTACAAGAGAAGTAAAGCCATTACCCACTAGTGTAATATAATGTTTTGTCAAATAAAAATAGCATACAAGTTATCAGTTGAAATTGGAAGTTGCAACTTAGTTAATACTATCAAGAAACCTAAAAACGTAGGGCACATTAACAACCATTATTTGATACATGTTGAATATTATTACAATGAATGGTCTTCCACCTACTATCACTTCCCTACTGATAAAGATAAAAAATTTGAACTAACATTTGAACTGTTCATATTTGTATGAGGAAATGAGTTGCCACAAATTAATTGAAATGGGTCATTGATTAATTATATCACCAGTGTCCATATACATGTTCTTGTCTGTCTTGTGCAGCATCTGCCGACAGTTATTTCCACACCTTCGCTCACTCTGCAGCAGGACCTTTAACTCTTTAGTGTTTACTGTGGAATTCCCAGTGCAGTGACTCCCCTCTGTCCAGACATGTACGGCTGGTTTTAATGCACACTTCTGAGCACAGAACAAGACCATTTGACTAAATAAGTTCACGAGCTGTTAGCCCTGTCTTGTGTAGCTTATTTTATTGCAGACCATGGTGGATGTGTTGCACAACCGTTGATGAACCATTCAAAGCTGATTGTAGCTTTTTAGACGTAACTAAATTAATCCTTTGCAAAATAATGTTGGAGTTTAGTCTTTAGTCATATCTTGTTTCAGCCATTAGTCAGCCCAAAATCAGATTGTTCTTATTGCATTTATATTGTCACAACTGATATGTAATGTAATGACAAACCATGACCTTTTTATTATTTTCTAGTGAGTTTAGACTAAGGTATTGAATGCTCAGTGTATAAGGGTCATTTATATTGACCAGAGTAACACAAAGCACCTAAGTCAAGTCAATACAAACTTACCAAACATACCATAACTACATATGAACACCCAATCTTTTGATCGGAGCCAAAATGTGAGTACGGCCTGGCTTTGGCTGCAGTTGAGGAAAGTAGGATCTTTTTGTAATTGCTAATTTCTTTTTGGTCAGTAAAGCTACTGTGAGAAAATGCATCATCATCTTCATAGGTATAAAGAAAGCAAGTGTGACTAATAAATATAGTTATTATAGTAGTAGTGTGCCATATTAAACAAGGCTACTGTAATACGTCATAGATAAAACATGGAAGGCTGTTGCTAAGTTAGCTCTGAAGTTTACAATATGAACCAGAGCCAAATTCCTTCAACAAACACACGCTTAAACTCTGCCGGCCTGCCTGTATTAATGAATGTCTCTGATACTGAACATAACTGGAGCACGTGTGAGGTCGAAGGTGAGGCTGGGAACTTTACAAATGCATCACTTTGCGACGGGTAAAAGTTAACCTAATCGAACCTCATGACAGAAACTACACTGGCCCGAAAACCCATTTCGTAAACAGTTTTGCGGTAAAGTTTATGGTTGAGTCTTTTATTTGAAGTGCCGTTGTGACCTTTTGTATGTAAAAAGTAAATAAATACAAAAATAAAATGTCATAAAATTATGCTTTGGAGTATAATGCATGCGATGGAGTTTAAATGATTGACAACTTCATTAGCCCCTTGGGATTGTTAATGTTTTAATGCTAGTATTCAGTACACAGAGTCGGTGTGTATACTGTATGTACTGTTCTGTCAAAACATAACGTACACACAACACATACCTCTGTTTACTGCAGAGTATGAGTGCTTTCTATTATTAGGAGATTTAAACAATGGTCTAAATATTGGGACAATGAGTGTCGTGTGAGCCTTAAATACACTTAGTAAATTTATGGCCCAACCTGACATGACCCCTGGTTCAAACAGTAATTTATTTGGACCTCAGAGGCTACCGTAGACAGGTGCAGTTCAGAGGAATGTCCCTAAACAGAATGAAACAGGTGTTAACTTAGAAACAATCAGAAGAAAGGGGCTATGTTTGACCAAGAACAAGCCGCTATGGGCGAGGTATTTTTGAAAACTGGGTGGTTGTCCTAAAAATAGCAATGTAATGAAGAACTTTCCCATGTGGCAACACTGACCTAATGCACCAAATTAACCCAGAAAGCAGGTCCCTGGAAATAAAGTTTTTGGAGCAGTGCTGTAGACATTTCCATCTCACTTGAAAACCATACAAATGCTATAATGCAAGATTTATTCCAAAGATTTTTTTCCCTCCATGGGGCGCATAAAGTTTGGTGCAGTGTGTCTGAAAAAATTAGTTATGAAAAATGTCCTAATTTTCAGTCAAATGTCTTCTGTGCACATGCCACAGCCTTGTTAAATACAGTGCTTCTGCAGGTTTCCTTGTTGCTATTGGCTTAAACAGACTTTGGCCAAGTAAACATTTGGACAGTTGGTATGGACTTCTTCAAACAGTTACATGGAATAACAATAATAATAGCTTATCAGCACACTATCTGGTCATCCACCCGCAAGTAAATAAAGAACCATGAACCATTTATAAAGCAACTGAAATACAAAATAGACAACAGTTGTTCCCTAGGCTTTATATGTAGGTGTAAGAAGAGGTAGATTGAGATGTTTTTTTCCATGTACAGAGGAGGGATTGTGGAGATGGGTGTAGAAGGAGGTAAGTGCTGCCAGTCTGAAGGCTTAGAGGAAGAGATGTATGGATGTAGTGACAGAACATGACGTCATTTGAGAAGTGGATGCAGAGTATGGGGTCAAATGGAGGCTGGTGATTCTATACAATTTACAGTTAGGAGGTTGGTAAGACAGGCCAGGTCAAAATGACTTATTAGTGTTCCTATGGCAAAGCTTTCTACTCTTTTCATCTTTATTATTAGTCCATTCCTCACCTCCCACAGGTCTACGCAGACAGACTTCTTGACTGTATGCATATCCTCTCCTCTCTGCCTCACGTTTATTTAACCTGAGCCTTTGATGGAGGGTGTATTGTCTATGAACAGGGGCTGGTGGATATTTCCTTGTTAAGACCATTGTTGTTTTTTCCTCCGAGGCGTCAGTCTGTGAAAGGAGCAGCAGATCTGGCCAAGTCATCAAGCACTGCCCGGTACAGACCACACCTCTGACTGAGTTTTTTTATGTTCTGTTACTCATGATAACAAGATAGCAATGGATTTATCTTCAAGTATAGAATTCAGATAAACCATGTTGAGATTATGTTCTGTTCCTTCCAATGACACTGAGGTAACATGAGCTCCAGATATTGAGCATGCATCTTTCTTGAAGATAAGCCTTTATGTTTTGGTTGAAACCAGTGATGGGATTCTAACCATACACAGGGAGAACATGTAAACGCCACGGAGAGAACATACACCACACTCCATTGTTCCTCCCTTACCGTCATGTTCTTGGTAGAACGCTGTAACACTTTACAGGTCATTTTCAAAAGTGTAAAAAGGCATCTTGACAAAAAACAGGCAATGTGTCAAAATCAAGAGCCACCCTGTATATTCGAATGAAATTGTTTTTTTTTTGGTATATAATTAAGAGACTGTGATATTTTGCAACTGTAGTTTGGGTAAAAAATTATATATGCTAGTCACAAAAAGTTAGGGATATTAAACTTTTTTTTTTTTTTTTAATTCCTGTTCCTGAAATGTAATCTAACCTGTACATTATTATGACCTAATTTTACGTAAATACCAAGCTCTAATGGCACATGAACATTTATTTTTCACAAATTACTCCCCAAGGTCAAATATGTATTCCTCGTTTTTGTGACTACTAGTATCTTGTATAGCCACTTTATTTTTGGCCAAATGGGGATTGACGTTGATATTACGTGTAACTATACTAAGACAACACAAATTAAAAATGATAGCTGCTAGAAGACTATACCAAAATGACATAAAACAATTAATATATTCAAAAGAGTTTTGTTTTGACCTCTCCCAGAGTGACACTGACTTCATTAGTTAGTCTCCTCATATTTTGATTAAGTAGTTGTTGATCAGAGCAGTGTGTTGTTTGTGTCTAAGATGCAAATGTGGAGACAGCTGCGTGTGTATGCTTGTGCATGCGTGTGCATGCGTGTGCATGCGTTACTCCTTCAGCTGTGGTGGAGCTCGATGGTGATAATTACTCCATCATTAGTCAACCCACTCATCAGGGTACTACTGCAGATATGAAGAACTACTGCAACAAGAACAATGGGAAACTGGGCGCATCAGGCATTTTAGACACTCTAATTGACATTGATATATTTGTAGGCCTTTATAAGCAAGCTGTTTAAATTATTAGTAAAAATCCAATTATAAAATAGATTCTAAATTGCCACTACCATTGATTTGGCATTATGTATTTTCCAGATGTTAGGTAAGCTATAAGAAGTGACTTGTGTCAATGATTTGTAGGATCTTTTTTTCTCCCCCTAGAGCTCCTTATAAACTCTCACAAATACTCAGCAATATTTGGCAGTTTCATAAATATTTATTCATAATATTTACAGTGCTTTATTTTTAGTGCATCCTCCTCCCCAATGGTTTTTAAGATACATTCGATACATTATAACTGAGAACTGCGTAACCCGGGCCGGTGGAACCTGAGCCGACTTGCATGGAAGCCCTCATTCGCTCTCTCACTGATGCTTTCTTTGCCTTTTCCGCTCGGACAAAAGTTTTCTCAGTATTTCTGCTGGTTTTGTCGCGAGAGCTGTCTCATCTTTTCTCACGTGAAGTCAAGTGCGGCGGCTGCATGTGCTGTTTCTCAGACCAGAGGCAGAGCGACTTCAGTCACTTCACAACAACACATTACACCATTGTAGGAACTTACGAGCCGATTTCATTAAGGTAAAACTAATGACTGAGTTCTGCTTGAATTAGCATTTATGATCATTGGTCATTTGTTTGATAATTATTTTGTGTTGTAAGTGTAATTGAATTGGACTATATTGAATTTAATCTAGTTTTAATAAAAGGATGAATTTAACAAGTGAAAGTAATATGGGGCTTTTTGTGACAGAAGAATTGTGCCGCAGTTAGAAAATCAGAGAATATTAATTCCTTGCACATATAAAAAGAAACCTTTTACAATTTTGTTCCTATTATATGTTTGCTTTGCATGTATGCATGTATAGTTCTTCACTTGTTTGCTAACAGAATACCACACAAATATACTATTATACTATACTATATTGACAGTCCCATGCCAACATCCCACTGTTTGTAGAGACAACTTTTGCAACATTACTTTATTTATGTAAGATACAATAAGGATTGTAAAATGTACAGAGACAAAAACACCTGTTACCTTTGCTGGTATACAAACCTACAGCCTTTTGGACTTGTAATTATACATGGAAAGAATGTGTTAGTAAAATATTTACTCAATCGACCGGCCCGCTGGAGCAAAAGTTTATTACAATATTGTTATTGGAAAGTTAAACACTATACAATAATAAACTAGAACATTGGTAGAATATTGTTACAAACATAAGGCTGGTCTGTGGACCACTCCCCAATGATTTCCTTTTGTTTCTGCACACTGCAAAACATTGAAACACTAACCTTACTAAAAACAATCAAAAAAGGAACACCACAGAGGATTTTATTTTGTATCCTTCTTTGCACCAATAGATCATATAAATCCCCTCTACGCCACAGAGAGCATAGAGGGCATAGACTGCAGCAGTGGGATGCTTCCTTCAAACAAAAAATATTTGGCTTTGACTAACAACACAATAAACAAACACATACTGCATACATATAAACAGTGAGCAAATGTGAGCAAGTGACTTAACACTATTGGAGATAAACATGCACCATAAAAATTACACTACATACATTTGCTGTTCATAAATTAGTTTTAACATATGATGATGGTGGCAATGTTAGATTATCTAAAGAACAATAGTCATTATCTCAAAGCCAGTTGTTTTTTCATTATATATTTTTGACATGCCTTTAGGAGTCGTCTATCCCAGAAATGATGGGCCTAAGGTGGGTTATCCCTGTCACAGGGCTGACACACACAACCATTCACCATCACATTTATTCACTAGGGGCAATTTTTCTGACCTCTTCTTCAAATAGACTCCAGTACAGTTTCCACTCTGGACAACAATACAAGACCAATACAATGCTATGAATAGACCTCACCCACTAATGTTGCTTTGTCTGAGACTTCTGGTTATTTCCTTACGATGTCATTGGGAAAATACTCCCTCAGCCTTGGGTTCCTCTGATGGAGACAAATAGGAAAATAAATCAAGAACAGAGTGGAAGGGTAATCTGGTGACACATTTGGACTTTTTATTTGTACATTTTGTGGCGATCGTTGTTCAAGGTCAGACAGTGCTTGTGGTTAAATGTATGTTGTGTTAGGAATGTGGCAAATGTTTTTGTTTATATTTTGCTACAAGGCTAAATACTCATCTCATTAGACACATTGTCCCATCTATAACCCCGTATACCTTTTTTATTGCCATAAAAAGCAAACAATTGAATAATAAAAACAAATTAAAGGTATTACAGAGAATTATACTAAAGTCATTCGTTATGGATTTTTGTTATATTTACGGATGCTAATTGCAATTAGCATTAATACTAACTGCTCTTTTTGGGTGTTATTAGTTACACTAATGGTACAGTTATATAAGCAAGTGACTCAGAAGTAGTCTTTATTATGTTCAAGGCTGCTTTATTGTTGATTGTGACATTGACAGACACTAATTTTGGAATTGTTGCAAAAAGATGTAATACCTCTTTAAATGCTTGATGAGTAGATGGTAAATTGAGGTTTGTCAACTGTCAATATACTCTAACTGTTACAAGCGGTGGTCATCTAGGCTATTTTTAAAAATAAGAACGTTCATTTATATTGTTTACACATTTGTGAGCCTTTTGATATAATTCTTTCTGTTTTCTAGGTTGGTCTGTCACCACATTCATTCAGCGTGTTTAAAGCATTCTGTTCAATAGATTGAAAACCTTTCCATCATATTTGTGCCATTACTTTTAATGAATTGGGCTTATCCAGGCCAAAGGAAATCAAGATCATAGTTTCCTTTTTCTGAATGGAAATCTCATTTCATTGGCCTCAGCATTTGCATTTGCTGTCTCTTTCTGGTGTCCCCATATGCTTGCACCTGTGTGAGTCTCCAATGCCAGCCCTATCCTGTGAAGCCTGTCCACAGTTGGGCTGAGCAGATGGTTGGGTCTGTCCTCTCAATGCTCCACAGACTTTTATAACCCAATTTAGACCTGGTTAGGACGAGAAGTAAATGTCTGCTGAAAAGACGAGCCTTCATCACCCGCTAATGCCTGCCCTTTGCTTTTTGAAAGTATTTGCTTTGTCTGTGCGGCAGATGGGAAAACTGTATAGTCGAGATTTTAACATGAATGATACAAAAAAGTATTGTTTCCACTGACTGCTATCGGTCCAGCTGAACTAGTGCCTTGAAAATAAAAGGCTTGTAAAAAGGCTAGAGCGTGTTAACAAGATGTGGAGTGACATCTGCTTCCATCTTGTATATTGTGTATTTACAATATTACTGTAAGGCTGTCTCTACATTTTGTGACGCATTTTAAATCTTTACAATGGAGATAAAGTGGTGCCTGTAAGTACTAAAAGGGTTATAGACAGTAAAATGACACTGCTGAATGATGATGGGTGATGTATTTGATCTGCTGCCCTCGTCAGGATCTCATAAAGTTGTGCAGTAGCCTCTGATGACAGAAGCTCACCGTCCAGCTCACAGGGCAAAGTCATATTGGTTCATTTATTATTTAGGATGTAGAAATTGTAATCTATAGTAAAAGAATGTTATATTGTCAATTTGTCATCATCAATATTTGCCACTAGAAAGCACACATTCACTCCGGGAAGGTCATTTCCACGGATCACTCAAAATTTAATCAACTGGTGCACACTTTGTGTACTTTCTGACCTTCCCTGAAAATTTCAGCCAAATCGGTGCCGTATTTTTTGCCATTCTTTAAATGAAATCCTAGATCCAGACGTTGTTTCGGATCACATCCAAAATCTACTAAATTATTCCTTGTGCCATTTCTGACCTTCCCCCAAAATGTCATCCAAATCCGCCAAAGTAGTAAAAGCTGTTAGGCAGTGTGTGTGTTAGTGTTTGACCTATTAAACACTAAGTATGCATTCATTTCTATACAAAAGCACAGACACCCTCCATTCAAAATGGTTTTAATGCTGCATATTTATGATGATGGATTCAATGTACTGTGTGAGATGGGGACCCTTGACTGTTAAAGTGTCTGTATACAGGCCTGACTCTTTCTGTTTTTTCCTGCGCCTCATCTGTTTCTCTTCCTCTTGGGAGTTTTCAAAATAAGAACAGGACATTGGACATTAGTCAACGTTAGGACACTGTCTCCTGTAATTCAAATACTCTTCCTTTATATGTCATAGCAAACAATATGGAAGCTAAGGTGATGCTGTAAACACATCATTCACACTTCCATGTTTTATCAAAAGGCAATGACATTCAAAAGCAGACTTTAGCTTTTGCAAAATTCACCATAACCTGTTCCCATTTCTATGCAAAAATCTTCAACAGATATTTGTATGTGCAAATAAAAGTTTCTGTATACAGTCTTTCACATATTGCTGCAAGTTTTAGAGCCAACGGATGTGTTCTGTGTGTTTGACTTTGTACCCATTTCACTTAAAGTCACAAATAAATACTGGAATCTAATTTTGGCCGTATAAATTCGTGTTTACGAGCTACTAGTGAATCACTCCTTATCCTCTGATTCCACAGAGAGCTGTTTTTTTTTTTTTTTTTATGGGCTTCGTTCAGATTAGATATATCACATGCTGAACATGAGCAGTGGCTGACCCCAGCTTCATACGAGCAGAATTAAAACATTGCATGATTTTATTTTATTTTTTTTGGACAGTGATTTCCTCTGGGCCCAAATTGTTTGTCTTTATTCAGGTGTTTTGAAGGCTGCCTGCATCACACTCCCACTCACACTGATGGAGCTATTCATGTTGAAGGGTCACACTATTTTTGGACTGGACTCTGGTTTTGTTTAGGGACAAAGCTTTTAATTTAGAGTCTTTGAAGGTATAATATATGAGAACCAACATATTGTTCAAAGCTATGTTGCCAATAGCTTAAAACACATTGTTACAGTTTCCATAGAAGCCACTGAAAACTGGTAATGTTTCAGTTCAAGAGGCGAAATTCTTTGCTAAGTTGGAGTTTCCCATCTCATATTCTGAATGGGTTAGTTCATGAGGAGGGGGGAATGTCCCATCAGTGCCAGACAAACTTAGCGGTAGCTTTATGTGGATTTCATTAAGTTTACAGGAGAACAACAGACACAAAACCAGGGTGATTTGAAAACAACGTGACCAGTATTCTTGAAATATCAAATACCATTATCGTCCCGTAGGTCAGCTGGTTTGCTTTTTATCACGTTTGCTACAATTGCTACCGCTGTGAGCTGTTTATCGTTTCCATGGTAACAAGCCGTACATTAAATAGATTAAAACTGAGCCTAAAATGTCCATGTCTCCAAGTAGAAATTACACTGCCTGGTTTCTGATTTTGGATGTCCACATAAATGTACTGTAATTATTTTGTTACGGAGAATCAATGCAACCAACAGTAACCCCATTTATTTACAATTAAAAATTACAACGTCAGAAACAACACATTCAGAAGAAAAACATTCAGTAAATAGTTGCTCTAATGTCATTGGCATATTGAATTCTTTGTTCCATTTTTCGATTTGGCTCATTTCATTTTGGTGTCAGTTTATTTAAAAAAATATTGGTGCGCTTGCTTCTCCTCAGCCCTACTTCTGTCCTTTTTGAACGTGGTCTGTTTCTGAACTGTTTCTTCACTGTAAAAATGTCTCACTGTCACACAGCTATCCATTAATGTGTGCGGAGAGTGCCGTCAACAATTCGGGTCATGTTGTAAATGGTTCAAGCTAAAAGACAAAACACCATTTTATAAAAAGAATCAACTTTTTGTGCCAGAACATTTCAAACACTTGACAAGGGCCATGGTCACTCACAAAAATAAGAGTCTGAAAGTAATTAGGATTTTGACATTAGTGACTGTAATGTGACAAGGTTAAAGTTATTTACTTGCTACATTTTCTCCTAAGCTGTCATGTGCTTTTACCAATGAAGCTGAAGACCCACAACTGTTGTAGCCTGCACAAATAGCATATAATTCCTCTTTAATTAAATTCAAAAAGGTTTAGTAAAATGTCATGTATGTAAGTATTCAAGTGTTTTTTTGTGTCATGTTCACGAAAAATATTTTTGTGCAATCTGGTTATGTTTGGGGAAATTTCAAGAACATTAATTAAATTGTTATAATAAATATAATAATAGTTTTGCTGCTCTTTCACAAACCTACTGGGAATTCAACATTTGACTTAAAGTCCTTTGAGACAGAGAGATTGGAGTTCACTATTAATGACTTTTGTGGTGTATTTTAGTGACCAAATTGTATAGAAAAAGCCCTGTGTTCATACCTTTGTTTTATGTCCCCTGGATGTTCTGATACGGCCTGTGGTGCTTTGGGACTCCCTTTAGCCCCGGTCCTGGCTCTGGTTCAGTCATGGGCACTGCTGTGTTGTGGAAACCCCACTGTTTATTTTGGAAGTCTAGTTTTTGGCTCACACTGAAGGTTACAGCGGAGATGGTCTTCATTTTGGACATAGTGTATTGTGGACTTTAGATTGCCCTGATTTGGACTTGGACTTTGAGAGCTAATGTACTATTTCTGATCACTGTGACAGGAAGGGGCTTTTCTGAGACATTTTAAGTGGGTCTTGCCTGAAAATGGAAACCGTGTGTCCTGAAAACCTAGAACATCGAATCATATGTGTGAATTTATATCTAGTACAGCTAGGGGTGGGCAATATGGCAATTAAAAATGGAATTGCGATATGCAATTATGAGAAACGGCTTAATCTGGGAAGATCGTGGAAATGTAATAAAGTGCTTTCATTTATACTCTGCTCTTCACTGTCATTGTTGGTATTAATACAAATAATAATAAATAGCATTAAGTATAACATTACAGCTCAGTGGTTCTCAAACAAAACTTCAAAAAATACATCTAGCCATGTATAAGGATCTAAACCAAGACTAACATTTAAGATAAGATAAGATAAGATGAGCCTTGATTGTCTCTCAATAGGTGATATTTGGTTTGGGCACAATTTAAATGCATTACTCAATAGAGACAAAATCGAGACTAATTCAGTTCTGAATGGATGATTCCTGAGTACCAGAAAGAGCCCTTGGTACCTCAGTTTGAGAGCCACTGGCTTAGCCTATCAATTCAGCCTTGTAGAAATCCATCTTGAATCACTATAATGTGTATATTAGGGCTGCACAATTAATAGAAATCGCAATTCGCAAAGTGTTAATGCTTCTAGACAGGTTTTAAATGCGCTCTGTGAACAAAGTCTTGGTTTCAAAAACAATATTGCAAATCTAATCACAGTATCTGCTATAAAAATTGCAGTTAGATATTTTTCTATTGTGAAACCCCATACACATCTAAGATTTACTTCAAATGCAAACCTAAATAACTCTCCTCTTGTTTCCATTATGCCTGTTCTCTCAGCGCGATGGGCCAATTAGAGCCCTCGGTGTCGGATCGGAAACATGTTGGTGTGTGAAATGTGTTGGGCGTCTCTGCAGCCACTGTTTGTCCTGTCTCAGAGCAAACAGGATGCAGAGAGCAGCACAGCACAGCATGGCGTGATAAGGACACACTACAGGCAAAGACCAACAAGTGCAGCCCGGATAGAAATAGCATTAGTCCTACGATGGACTCATGATTCATAACAACAATGGGACCATTTCTGATACAGGAAGAATAAGGGGAATTCATTTGGTGCTTTAGATATAATAAATTGTGATACTCTTATCCCTGTTTACAGATTAAAATAATAATAATTCCTAGTAAGGGTGTGGGCGATATGGTAAAAATATAATTTCACGATTTGATCAAGATCAAGATCACTATTTTTATTTTTATTTTATCATGATTTTTAGTTAACTTTTTGTCTTACACAGAAAATTATTGTTTCATAAAACTGCAAATTCAATGTACATCCAATCCAATTTTCATAATACCTAATACTATTTCTAAAAATAAAAATAAAAATGAATGAATGCACTGTATTCAATGATCTTTCCAGATACGCAGAATGTCACAATTGTCGGGGTTAGATTTTTTTTTATCGCTATATTGCCCATCCCATTTCCTAATAATTAATACAAAATTGATGAGTCTCAACTGTGAACATCAGATTAGGGCCTGCTTTGTTTTTCCTTCAGGGATGACCACAGTGCATCATCTGATTCTCATAAGTATACTTTAAAACCTCACGCCCTTACAGACACAGCTTGTACAAAGGAGTGATACAAGTGTTTTATTGATGCAGATTACAAAGTGATTTTAATCAATGTTACGACGCCATTGCTCGGATCAGGACAAAATCAAATGGCCCACTCCTGTGCGTTTTACATAGAAGGTCCAATAAGGGTTTTGATCCTCTGGCTGGCTGACAACATTTTTTTCTGCATGTCCTCCCTGTGTAACTGTTTGGTTCTCCCCAAGTACTCCACTTCCACCCACTTTCCATAGAGTGCGTGGTTATGTGTGTGTATCTCTGTGATCTGTGTCAATTGTCAAGGATCTACACCGCCTATGACCGTAAATTGATGCAGGCTTCAGTCGTTCACAAGCCCTGACGGGAATAGAAGATGTGGAATGCGTTGAATGATTGATGTGCTCCTCACTTTGGTTTCCACTGATCACTTATTTATTACAACCTATTGTTTTATTTACTTTATTTGTCAGGGACCATGTACATCAGCATTAATCACAAGAGAAGATATGCCTGGTACCAGATTATAGCTCTCAAAATGTCCATCTGCAGTCCCTTGACCCACAAAGACACAAACATTATTATTATTATTATTATTATTATTTTAAGAATCTCTTTTTCAGGGGAGTCCTGGCCCCAATGGGGAAGCTGTTGTGTTGTTTTTAGTGGGAGGGGAAACTGGATTGCCCTGAGAAAACCATACACAAACACGGGGAGAACATTACACATTCCACACAAAGCAGTTTAAGAAATACAAGTACAACGTTTCATAGTAGCACATTAAAAATTACAATCAAACCATAATAGAAATGACACTAACCCAAATAGTAACGCATTATTTCCAGGAATTACCATGTATATTTGGTGATTACTAAATACACAGATTAATGTGATGTCATGTTTGATTTCTATATTGAGTGGAATTACATCTGAATGAACTGTCAGTGATCTGTGGATAATTATATTTACACAGGGTGTCCCTTTTTTATATCCCAGTATAAGCTCACCCTTAGACAACACACATTATGATTCAGGTTTCAGTTTATTTGTCATATACACATTCAACACAGGGTCAGAAAATGCAATGAAATGCTTTGGATCTGAAGAACCGTTAGACTCGCTAAGATAGTCATGAAGTACTAATAGCATGCAATAATAGTACATGGTAAAAAAGTGTGCAAAAAGAGATAAGTAACAGTATAATAAACATATAATAAAAAAGTACAATAATAAAAAGAGAAAAATACAAAGGTGCAGGTAGGATTTAAATAAGGTGTAAGTGGAGTATTTCACAGGTGGTAAAATACTTATATAAATAAATTTTGTATTGCACATTACTGATGAGACTAATGATTGCTTGGTATAAAGTTTCTATAGACTTTCATTTATTCTTCATGGGTTGCTGTATTTGACCATGCCTTATGTTGTCTCCAGTGGAGGGCAAACTTTAAAGGTTTCAGTATCTGTTTTTTTTTTGACACATTACTTTGCCCCTTGATGAGTTGGAAGAATAAATAAATGGGCTCAAATTCACACCGGAACACTCCACCATTACAGTACCTTCAGACACGAGTTTCCCAATCAGGTTTTTCACAGTTTTGGAAGAAAAATCACTTTTAAAATGAGCACATTCTTCTTGAGATAAAGCAACTTTTCAAAGCTGCAGAAGTAGAGCAGGTTTTTGTCTGTGACAGCAGCCCTGGTTTGGTCTCTGTATCTGTCCCTGATTAAATTATGTATCTGGATCTGAAAGCACTTTTCTTTTTATGGATTAAAATTCTTCTTTTGTATTCATGTCTGTCATCTCCCTCTGGGCATCCTCTGGAAATTAGAAATAAAGTGCTGGCACTGGATTCAGTTTTAAATAAGCTCCAGTGAAGTGCAAAGTCTAAAATATTGTAGGTATGCTGTGAAAGTTATCGCTGGTTTAGTCTTGTCAAGTGTTAAGGTTTGCCCACATTTTAATACAATATCCCATAATCTTCAGGCCCATGTTGAGGTGGTGCTCAGTTACTTGTTAGGAAGGGCAGGAGGAACAGCTATGGCATATTACCCATATAAATCTGATTCACTATGACTAGGTTTTCCTCTATGTGCCTTTTTTATGCTTTTGACTGGTTGACTGTACAAAATGTAAAGTACTGTGGATTTTGGAATAGACCATAAACATAAGCCAAAATCAATGTGCAAACTATACTTGTGCAACCTTTTATTCTGCATAGCTACATTAGCAATTGACCTCTTCATCAATGTTTTGTCTAATTGCCCTACCTAAAGGAATGCAGTGGGATCCATTAAGTTCCCAATACTTTAGCACTGGTTGTTTCTGTCTGAGACTACAGCTCAGTGCACTCTTGTTATTCTTTCTGAACGGCTATATTTGGCTGTGTTTCCGTGTTGTCTTTGTACTGCTCATGCTCATTAATAACCTAAAAATATACACTTTGGAAAATGCTGACTTTGGAATACTAGTCATTAACAACAAATGACAAAAAATTGTGTAGGCCACTATGTTTGCTGCATACTAAAACAAGCCCGGCTACCTCCAACCTTCCAAAGATACGCATGCATACTGTAGGTTGACTCTAAAATTGCTGGGAGAGAATGAACATGAGAGTGAATGGTTGCCTGTACCCCACCTTTGGCCCATAGTTCACCCATGGACGTTAACAGTAAGGGTTTGTGCTTTTTTAAATTACATAGATACATAGATGTTTCGTATAAAATTGTAATATAGAAAAAAATAATGGTATGCACTGATTTCTTGGTTCATACTGATATTTCAGTTACTAATTTGGCTGTTACCGATTCCAATACCAATATTCTGTGTCTTTTGTTTTAGTAGTTTGTGTCTTGTTTTTTGAAACTAAGAAATCATCATTGAAATAATGTAATAATATACATAATACATGTATTTATTAAATCCATAAATATTATTTTGACTACATTCTGTCACCCCCAAATTTTTGAATGAGCTTTTCTTTCTCAGGCACCATAATATTAGAAGTTATCCTTTTAGAACAACAGTTTAACATCAGCCATCTGTGTAGGCCGATGCCAATATCAGTCAAAATTGTAAATATCGATGCATTCCTGATAAATGGCCTCTAGTGAAAAAGCTATTTTTACCTCCACCAAGGAGGTAATGCTTTCACTCCAGTTTGATTGTCTGTTAGAAACTTTACACAAACTGATTTGGATTACATTTTTTTTCAGGAAAGGTCTGAAATGACACTAAGAATAATTGACTCAATTTTGGAAGTGATCCAGATCACCGTGGTTTTATATTGGATTTACATTCAATCAAAATTCACAAATAAAGCAAGTTCTGAACCAATGAACTCTAAAGTGTATGTGTGATTTGTGCTTGTAGAAATGATGATGTTTAAATAACTAATAAGGCAAACGCAAACGAACCTGGGATAGTATGTGCAAACGTATTAGAGAGATTTTAAATGTGTGACTGGTAAAGACTGGGTGGGTGTGTGTGTTGTAATGAAGACAAATGAACAAGTGAACTTAGGGACAAGTGAAGAATGAACTCACGTTGTCACAGTGACCTTAGTTATTTTTGGAAAGGTATTGGTGTATTCTTGGCCCATAAAACCAGCCCAGTTCCAGTCTTTGTTATGAAGCAGATAATGTGGTTACTGTCTGCACTGCTTCTGTTCAGTCACTGCTCAGTTAACACAAGGATTAACATTCGACATATACATTTTTACATGCTTTTTAAATCCAGGCCAAATTGCACTTGCTGAAATGATAAGAGTTGATTTTACAAAAGATTGTGAAGTCAAAAGTTTAGTTGCAATACTTTTGCCACAGTGACAGTGACCAGACCTGTAGTTTTATTACATCTTTCAATCATTGATGCCATGTGGAACATTGTTAGATTTTTCAGGAAGCTGTCAGCACCTTGTTAGAGGGGAGATAAACTTCACGCCTAATTCACACTGACTGTGGTACCGATACGGAACGCATGCGACTTCACATACACACACATCGTGCAGTGCGGTTCTCCATGTGCTCCAGTGAGAGGGGATTTGCCTGGACACGTACAGCACACGAACCGCACTCAATGTGAATGACAGTCCAGAGGAAGACCGTACAGAAACTGATCCACACACATAGTGCATTCAGTGTGAATGAGGCGTACGTCTTTCACCTTTCATGACCAGCGGCGCTAAACAGAGGGTAGAGCATAGTTCAAGTTAAAGAATTTAACATTTATTTACTGCCAATTCGTCCTATTACAGAAAATATGTACCGTATATGTACTATAAGTCGCTCCGGAGTATAAACCAAAACAAACATCTTCCTGAGACACGCCCCCCATTGTCATTGTGACGGCAGTGAGCACTTCACGGAAAGTCATATATATAATCGCACTTGACTATAATTGGCAGGACCTGACAAACTATGAAAAAAAGTGTAAAAATACGGTAACCACATTTTGACAAGTCAGTCCTTTCTCTTAAAAGAATGCCTGATGTGTGTTGAGCAGTATTATATGATACCATTGGATAAACATCGTCAAACAGGAACACATTGAATGGGTTGAATGGGTTGAATGGGTATTCGTGACTTAGCACACATTATCAATGGCATTAAAAAAAAATCTCTCTCTCTATATAAATATATTCAGTTGCTGTGCTATAGATACAGTCATCATTGAGTCTCATTCGAGGGTGTGGTCTCAGGCTTGGGAGAAAAACAATCTTCTACCTTTTGGACTACTTTGATTTCCTATTTGAATCCAGATCTTTATTATGTAAAGTATAAAACATTCAGTTTGGAATTACTGTTCTACAAGTATTAGACAATCCCCCCACGAAGTAATTGGAAGTGGTGGATATTGTGGCCGTTCCCGTTGTAGCTAATAGTTTTGTGCTTTTTATCATGTTTTGCTTAAAGTTATTTTGTCCATATCATGTTTATTTTCCTGATCTGCAGTGACCCGTTTCTCTCCTCCATATTCCTCAATACATGTTCTTTGCTTTGTTCTGTCCTAGTACAGCCGAGATAGAAAAGGACAGAACTATCATTGTAGAGAAATGTTATTTAATTTAATAAAGCTGTACATTTCACGGAAGAAAAATGCCAAGGTCATAATGTTTTATATTTTCACATAAACCTTCCAACAGCCCTGCTCCATGTCAAACACTCTCACAACCAATAAAAATGTTTAGACTTTTTCATTATGTTCTGTGGCTGTGGTGGCACTTTGGGGCCTCTGCGCATTTAAGTAAATTTCCATTATTGTCCACTTCCTGACCATTTAATTGTAAGGCTCCATTATTGGCAATTATTGTCAATTTGCAATATCCTGCCTGTGGTCTCCAAATCACTTGTGCTGTCATCATTTCATCTCTTCGGATAATGGTGTCTCTCAAGTAAAACCGTAGAAAGATTTATAAAAATATAAATTTTCAATATTACATTTTGGCATTCATCAGATTTCCCAGCCAGTTTTTACCCAGTTATTGTATGCTACTTAGTGGCCTTGAAAATGTAATCCCTAATAAAGACCAACAATTAACTGGTATTTGTCCAGACTCCATGGGGTATTCTCCCTAATATCTAAAGCACACAGTTGACCCCTACATACTCAAAAGGATTACAAATAAATGCATCAATAATCTATGACCTGTCCTCTACAAACAACCACTTCTTTCAGATATACTTTCTGTATTGTTGCCATGTAGCAGTACAGTATCTCCCATTCCAATGCAGTTATAGATGATGTACACTGCTCCAAGAAACCCCCATGTGGTCGTACATTACTGATGGTAATTACAGTACTCCTGGTGGTATCGGAACTACAAGCTCCAGCCTCCTCCAGCTGCACTCCACTGCTTTTTCTCTCTCAAATAAGGGCTCACACAACAGGCTTTTTGTAGTGGAGTGGTTCAAGAGGGTCAGCCCATTTAGAGTATACCATATACCCAGACTTTGTCATTTCTTGTGTTTATGCATTACAAAGATTAGCCATAAAAGAAAATGTAGCTCTTCTTATAACCTGGCTTACTCCAATCATAGACCAAGTGGCATGTCTTCAATACGGAGGCTGTGGGTTTGATTCTCAGACCCAACAACTATGGTATCTTCGAGTCTTCATGTCCTTAATGTGTTACTGTGTGTTCTTCCTCAAGTGCCCTAAACATACACGTGTAAAAAAAATGGGTGACTGTGGGTACATACAGAATGGTTAAGGTTAGGGTTGGCGTTAGGGTTAGGTACAATGTAGTTACGTGTTATTACAGTTTGTTACATAGTGTATTACATTGTACTTAATGAGGCATATACAATGTAGTTAAGGGCTATGGGAAATAAAGTGTGACCTAGATTTTCCTAAACACGGTGACATAATGTGGTCTATTCACACATGCCTATTGTTGCTTATATAATGCATGCAAATGTTAGCCGTATCAGTATTTTGGTGACTTGATAGGTAAAGTTTCAGTTGATTGGTTGCACCTTCATTCTGGCTCTCTATTGAATGCTAGTTTTAACAATTGTAATAGCCAATGAGTTACCTTTTTCTTCTTTTTTATAGTAAAATGTATTGATATTGCACACCTTCATGCTTTTCACTCTTTTCAGCTTCAAGGTTTCTCTTTATCGGTTTTCCGTATGGAAACTGTAGTGTCAATGCATTGTATAATTAGGACAGAGCTGAGTAACACATACTGAAAGAGGTGTGAGGGGGAGATCACAGTGTTCACAGAAAGACTCTTCAGGTGTCAACATACTGCACAATAGCCACACTGAATGTAAAGGTGTTTTGTTAAGGTCATTTTAGGCTTTTGAATTTTATATAGATTTTTCAGTATAATATAATGTCTAATAACATAGCATGTGGGTTAATTTTAAATTATTTTGCTTCACTTGTCTTGGCTTGACTTTCAATTGCATTCTTGTAAAAGTTTTTGATAATGCCTGTCCATTATAACTATTTAATGCTTTCAGATATGTCTTGACCTAGCCTCATCAAATAGCTTTGTACGATAAGATGGTATTTGCCGAACTTGCTGCTGTAAAAAAGCTTTCAATAAGTTTAGTTTTATTCACTTAATGCTATACCAGAGTATCTCCGTGCATTACTTCAGTCTGTGTGAGTTTCACAGTTGCCTGCAGTGAGGAAGAGGCTGTGAACCCCTGCGGTCTCAGAGTAGCTGTAATTTCCTGTTTTTTTTGACGACACTAAATCGGCAGAAATCCCAACTGGCTGTATTGATTCTTACTAAAAGCCGACTGTGATTGTGTTTCTGCAAATAAGGCTATTAGAGCCACCACTTCTGCTAATGCTGTTTCTGAGCATCCTATCACTACAGCTCTATTGACTTTTTATGTTTTAATGGGTTATTTTCTACTTGATTGATGTCTAAGCTCTATCCAGCAAGTGCTTTGTCGTACAACTTTTCATTTTGGGAGTTTTTTAAAAACTTTTTTTTCCAAGGGTAGTTTGTGGCTTTAATTTTCAATTTTAAGTTCACAGTTTGAATTATTAATCTTAATATTTAGGGACTTTCTTAGGGACCCCAACCCTAACCCTAATAGGTTTAAAAAAATTGACATAAAAACAAACTCCAAAATCCATTGATTTTTACAGGTCTGGAATCCATTAACAATGTCATGTCATGTTTTCTTTTTCTTTCACCAATCCCATTTGAACCCTTTTTAATACAATCATTTGTTTCTTTGATAGGCTGTAAGACTGTTCTATTATCATCAATAGGAAAAAAATGACTGCGTGCCATGCCATTTACAAGCAGTTTTACTAATTTGATAGGCACAACATGGACGGCGGCGCATAAAAAACAAACATAGCTAAAATGTTATATACGGTATTATGAAAAAGTATGATATGGTGGGCATAACTCTGGTCATATTTTCCTTGCTGTTTCCTGAGAGTACAGCATCAGCACAACACTCATAAAACAGTTTGGGTTGTTTGGTTTGAAAAGCAAGCGAGCTAGGGGTCCAAGTTTACCCTTTTATTGCAATCCACTTAGTAATTGCCTTTTTTGCTGCTGGGATTTTGAAGGTATCTGTCAATTCCTGCTTAATCTTCCCTGAGGTCAGTTGTAGGCCAGTATTTTCCATGACTCGATAAAGACATGAGCCAGCACACAGCAACATGGAGGAGGAGGAGGAAAAGGAGGACTATAATGGTGTAATTGAGAAATATCACACTTCAGATGGGGGTAAAAGTAAATGGACATACTTCAAAGCAATTTTTACAATATGCTGTGATTCAGCACCATAAGTAGGCAGCTGTCTCAGAGGACTGGGGTAAAGTGTTTTTTGAAATTAATTAATTCCTTTTAATGAGTTTTTCAAACGGCGAGTTACATAAAACAGATGGGACCGACTAACATGGTGTTTCTTTGTGCCACCATTGGGACCTGTTGAAAGAAGTGTGGTGGCCATAAGCTCCTTCCTCTCGTGTCCATTGAGGCCAGGGGAAATTAAGTCAGCCGCTGCTCCCCTGAAAGACACTAACCTGGTTACTATAAAATGGTTGACACAATTCTTCACAAGCAGGACAACCAGAATTAGCCATTCTTTTCAAGGTCATCCAGTTTCCATTGATGGTTTCCTTTCTTCTTCTTCGTTCACTTTTAGGCAAATCCAATAAATAGGTGAAAGAGTGTGTGCCTGTCTGTCCAACGTTGGGCCCGAGTGCAACCCCACCTCAGGCCCAACATTGCTCCTCTGAAGGCTCTAACTACTACATACTCTTAATGGCAATACATGAAAGAAAATACAATTATTAGCAACCCACTTATTGAGTACTTATATATAGTATTTATCCTTTGAGTAAAATTCCCACCTTGTGTCTTCTTTTATTGGCTGTTAGTGGTTATTACTTATCTATCTTGCTAGTAACAGCAAATGAAGCTCGTCATGAGCTTACCGTATATTAATGCATTCTTTAGGAGAAAACGGTGACTATGGCTTAAGGTTTTGTGAACTATAATCTGATCTGTGATGGTTCGTAAATCTCTCCCAGACAATCGGCTGGTTTTGAATAACAAATGAGGTGGTTTTAGTTTGAAAAATATTTCCCGAGGTCAATGTTTGTCTGGTGAAATTGGACGTGACTTTGTAAATGAGATTTTTCCAAAGCTGGTCTCCATTTGCTTCCAACCAAGGTTAAACCAAGCAACTGAGAGAAGGGCCACCTTAAGATATAGATGCTTCGGTATGAGGAAAAGTATCATTGATGTTGTTAATTATATCGGCGAAATGACGATATTATGGAATCAGTTTGTTCTGCGTCCGTGTCCGCAGATCCTAGCTGTGAACACGATAACTCAAACGAATTGCCGGATCAGTTTTAACATTTGCACACAGGTACATACCATGAAGACGCTGAACTGTATCGATTTGCTGGATCTTTTTCAACTGTTGCACACAGGTACATATCATGAAGATGCAGAACTGGATTGAGTTTGGTACATCTTCAATTAATGACAATTAAACAAATTCACTAATTAATGTTTTGATGCACTTTTATTGAGCCAATAATCCTGCTGAATATAAACGACAATTGTATACTTAATGTACATAGGCACATTACAGAGGTCAAATAAAGAATGCCTCTATAGCGCCCCCATGTTTATGACCCCTATGGGACCCTGGACACACTTACTTTGGCAGAGAGGA
>JAVQKC010066355.1:0-21939 GCA_036025475.1 Philypnodon macrostomus
AATCACTGTACCAAGTTTCATTGCTCTCTGCCAAAGTAAGTGTGTCCAGGGTCCCATAGGGGTCATAAACATGGGGGCGCTATAGAGGCATTCTTTATTTGACCTCTGTAATGTGCCTACCTGTGTGCAACAGTTGAAAAAGATACAGCAAAGACTTTTTGAGTTATTGCGTTCACAGTTTTGGCCCGTAATTAATTAATTACTTAATTAATATTCATCGAAGAAGTACCCAAATCGATACAGTCCGGCGTCTTTATGGTGTGTACCTGTGTGCAAATGTTGAAACTGATCCGGCAATTCGTTTTTGAGTTATTGCGTTCACAGCTAGGACGAACACCGACGTGATTCCATAATATCGGCGACACGCTGTTTTCGCCGATATAATAATTACAAAACTTTGACTTCAGTCCACTAATTATACCTGCCCATGTGCCCAGACACAGCAACAATATCTCACTTAAAAATATTTTAGCCTGCATTCTTCTCAAAATGCCAAAATAAAGTTACTTTATCATCTTCATTTGACAATAATTTGCTAAAAACTACATACATACATAAAGTAAATGTCCAAAATGTGACATGTTTTCAGGTAATACCAGTGTTGCCTGTTCTAAAACTCTACAAACACTGTTCAGTAATGCACTTACACAGGGCACTAAGGCTCAACAGAAATAAATACTTTCAGAACGATCTGGTCTGATGACAACTACACGGCTGCTGGAGTTTTGTTGATTGTCACGTCACTGGTCGGTAGAAGGTTGAACACCTGCCCATTGTTCTCCTTCATCCTGAACACAAGATAACATAGCATAAGCACATACAGGCAAATGAAGAACATGAACTACATAATCTTTTCGCAATAATCAATATGAATACGTCTGACTATTTGATATTAGCATGACACTTGCCTCTCTGGAAACTCAATGTCTTCAATGGTGTCGGGCAGTGGGACTCCTCTTGTCTCAGGAAGCATCAAGACCAGACCACCAGCGAGGATCGCCAGGGAGCCTGTACATAACAACAGATGTATTACTAGATAGATTCATAACTGTACATTACTGTGAAACAAAACCCACCAAAGATGATGAGGGGCAGTTCGAGCCAGATCACAGCCAGTCTGTAGAGCAGGAACGGAGCTACGATGCCTCCAACGTCACACAGAGTGGAGCAGACTGACACACCAAAGTTCCTACACAAAAAATACATTTACATAACATACCTCTACGACATAAATGCATTATTGACATCTGATTGAATTGTGTACCTGACAAAAGTGGGGTACAGCTCAGTGTTTACAAAAACCACCATCTCAAATGTCATGGTGATACAGAGACGACCGATGCAGGCCACCACTGTCTTGAACCAGAACATGCCTGAAAGAAAGAAAAAGATCCTAGATTACTAACCGCTCAGAAGATTATGAAATAAGACTTTATAACTGCACACTATTAAGCATTAGTTAAGTTCATCAGTTAATAGATAATTTACAAAGCAACATACAAACTGTTGAATTCCTCAAGAAGTCTGTGTTAATTTAGTATCTATAAACGGAGTATTTATAGATGAATGATAAATACATATGAATGCTTTATTACTGCTAAATTGTGGTGAGCTAATCTGTGTTGATGATTATTTTAATGAAACAGTCTTGATTACTCACTGTCCGGAATCATAGCGGTGATAAAACACGAAGCTCCAGCCACAAAGTTGGCCGTGGCGAAGGGAAGGCGTCGGCCGATCCTCTCGATGGTGACGATGATGAGGAAGGCAGCGGGGAACTCCACCAGACCTGAGATCAGGAAGTCTATGTAGACGTTTCCTCCAAGAATCCCCAGCCTCATAATCAGACCCTGATAAACCACAGCACTGGTGAACCTTAGGGAACATGGGTTTATCGAGTTAGTGTTTGGTGAATTGTTGTGTTGGATCTTATACATAAAAAACATCTGTATCATCTGTATTTTTAACATACAATTTTAATGCATGTACAAAAACTAAATAGCAACTACTAGTCCCTACAGCAAGGTATTAGGAAACAATGGGTCGCTGAAGTGCTAACCACAGCAAGCACAAAAACGACATACTTCACTTTCAGTACGTTTGAAAGTAGCTAGTTTACCTAATCTATTATGTATTTTTTTGCTAACTTTCAGAATAAGCGGCTTGATCCAATCGTTTGAATACATTTGTACCAGTTATAGCTGAGAATGAAGGTGTGTTTTCTCATTTTGGGAGTTCTGATGAGGTCCATGAAGGAGACGGTGGTGGAGTCTGCGTTGTCATCGGTCAGTGTCTGGAAAAAATTAAAATCAATCCAAAGTCAGCAAAGACGTGTGCCCTTTGCCTTTGTTTTTGGACATAACTCACATTTCTCAGAATCACATATGTTTGTTTGTTGAATATCTGACCTTTAACCTGGATGTGAGTGCAGCTGTGAGTTACTTACCTCGATCTTTTTGGACAGTGTCATATTGTTCTCTTTGGCCATGGCCTCAGTGATCTCCACAGCTCGGTCCTTTTTGTTCTGAGACAGGAGCCAGCGCGGAGACTCAGGGATGAACCTGAAATTTAGTAAAACCAGACTAATATCTTTGTACAGAGTCACGGCTGGCCAGACTGCCACCGACTGACCGAAGTTAACATGCAGCTGAATTGGTATAGCCTACCTAATAAAGTGGCCAGTGAGTTTATGTTGTCACTTGAGTCTTACCAGTAGTATGAGAGGAAGAAGATATATGGAATAGTGATGACGACCTGAAGCCAGCGCCAGTCTGTGATGTAATAGGCCAGCAGAGGCAAGAGGAGGATGCCAATGCTGAAGAACATCTGGTAAATGACCCCCACTGTGCGCCTGTACTCAACACCCACTATCTCTGTGACTAAAGAGGACACAACAGAAAGACACTATGAGAACGGTGTATAGCTGTTGTTTATATGGTAGATTTTCATTTATTTAGATTGGCAAAGGAAGGAAATAAATATTGGGGGAAAATATAAACATCCAAAACATTGTATAGAAATAATAGAGCTTTATACCCAGTCATTTTTATTATTAGTAGCAAAATTATATTAAAAAAAAAACATAAAATTGAAAATGAGCAATTTTTTTATTTATATTTTTATTATTTCTAGTCTATTGTGACTAAAACATGGTCGTATAGTTTAGTTATGCCAGATATGTGTTCCATTGTATGTCCATTTTCTACATTGTACCAACTTCCTCCGAACAGCGTTTGTAAAATATGTTTTGACAATGGCAAAGTAAAGTATTTAAAATAACAATTATAATCTGTGTGATAGGTCAAATGAGGGCCTGTTGTATTGTGATTGGTTGAGAAGTTGACTAATGTGTTAAAGCAGATGCTTTGACGGCGTATTAAACTTACTGAGCACGTATCCAGCCACCCAGCCTCCTTTCACTCCGAAGCCATAGAGCGTCCTGAACACAAGTAAAGACACATAGTCCGGCGCCACGGCAACCAGGATCCCGGCAATCCCATTCAACAGGTTGGACATCAGGAAACTCATTTTTCGGCCAAACCTGGGCACAAAACAAACCAGAAACACAGTCATTAATAAGTGTATTCTGTATCCTAAAAGTGATAAATTAAAAAAGCTTACAATCGAGCTGACCCTGTTTTATGATGTAAAGTGGGTTGTCTGTATTCTGTAAAGGCCAGGGGAGGGGCTAAAGTAAAACTTGACTACTATTGGTCAAAGTGTTAACCCATAAAGTCTGATCTGATGTTGCTGTAGAGGCCAGGAGAGGGGCTAAAGTAAAATAATAATTATGACAGATTACAGACATCATTGAAAAGGGCTTTTTTCCCCCAATTTTATGGAATTTCTTTTGGTACAACTCTCATGCAGTTTTCAGTCTCGCATATACATCGTGTTAATTTAATCCTATTTCAGTTGTAATATTCTATAGAAAAAGCATTACAGTGATCATAATAACGTAAAGTTACCGGTCTGCCAGGTATCCAATAGCAATGCTCCCGACGAGAAAACCCACGTTGAGAGAGGCCTGATACATGTCAACCAGCCATCCATCGGCACACACTAGGTCAAACTGTGTCAAAGCACATTAAAACTGTTAGAATACAATTAGTTTCTAAAGCTTTTACAATGCTTTACACAAGAGGCACAAGTTGTTGCTTTGGTTTAGTCCAGATTTAGTGCTCAGTCACATACTAGTGGTGGTAAGTACTTCTAAAGCCACAGCTGCCCTGGAGCAGATTGGAGAGACGTGGCAGCCATACCACATAGTGTCACAACACTCATTCACAAGGTTGTTAAAGTGTCATGCCCAAAGACAATGCTTCCACTCTTTCTATTAAAACTCAAACATATTTCCCCCTATTCTTTAGACCTGGTTTTGTTTTATTTGAATCATAGTAGTCATAGTGTATGTTTGGACTTACTTCAGTGACAAAAGACCGCCTCCCTGTGTAGTCGTACTCCCAGCCGTGTTTGCAGCTGGTTCTCGGGGCCCGACTGAGATCCAGCTCTTCGGTCTCACAGGTCAGTCCGGTCTGGTTCCAGTCCACCTCATATTGCAGACAGGTGCTGGGCTGTTCCTCCCCGGACACATTCACCAAAGGCACAGTCCATCTGCGAGTGTCCTCCAGGCTCCAGCCACAAGCCTCCCTCTTCTCCACCACCGCGGGGTCCCGGCACCAGTGCTCCGGGGTGTAGCCCTGAAACACTATCCCCACATATATCCCGGCCCATGGCATGGACACCATACACAGCATGGCGAAGATACGCTTTTGGCATCGGCCGAACTTCCCTGCCTCTTCCAAAATGTCGTCAAAAGTCGTCATGGTTACACTCAATAGTTAGCAATGAGGAGGCAAGAGCTGTGTCCAGTCCCGTTGCAAACTGACCACTAAAGCCTGTGTCCTGGGGTTTTTAAATGGACAACAAAGAGCAAAGGTCCAAAACACCGAGGAGTGGAGCAGTAAAAAAAATTTGGCAATCACTTCTAGGACGTCACACGGTTTAGACAGTGATGGCTGCACACAGAGGTTTATTAACATAAGGACAGAATGTCAGACATTATTTATGCTTTAGTGAACATGCCTCTGTCTTTCAAGTTATGAAATTAGATATTTTAAGAGAAACTCCTGTAATTAGTGAGAAAGAGATTACAAATAAATGCTTTCAAAAAATAAACACTATAAAAGGAGTGGTTCTCAAACTATGGTACAGGTACTACAGGCTCCCAGTTGGCTTTTTCTACTAATCCCGGTTTAGTTCGGTTTTGGGCTGGATCTAGACTTGACCTAGACTGATTCAGACCTGCTTTTGTCTCTTTTTTTGTCCTGTTTTTCCATTTGTTTTTATGGTATGGTACTTGGAACACTTAATATTTTCTGAGTCGGTACTTGGATGTGAAAAGTTTGACAACCACTGCCTTTAGAGATTAGTAAGAAATGCTAAAAATCTAGGTCATTTATCAGTACTTAATCATATACACTTTGCCCTTTTTGACTGCTACTGGTATTGAGTAATTGTATTAAACATTATCAGATTCTTGGCAAACAAACTGGTTCACACAGTTTAAACGTGTTTATATTTTCCCCAATCTATTTAATGTATTATCTTTTTCCAAGTGTTCATTTTTGCCCTTTTGTTACAGTATTTTGAAATCAGTCCACATTGCCATAAACAGCAGATCTCTTATTTATTCAAATAATGCAATATTTTACATCAATATTTTAAATAGGAAAACAGGCAAAGAGTGTAAAATCATACCAGACATAAACCTGAAACATAAGTCATTGCCTTCACACAAAAACCTGCCTGTGATTTCACTGAAGTTTAAAAAGCTGACAAATAAAAAAAAAAAGTCCATCCATTTTCACTGTTGGGAACGGTCCCATGCAGATGCTACAGCAGAGCCAGACTTTATTTAAACGTACCATGGATCATTAGAGATGAGCATGTTAAAAATGGCTGACACAAAAAGACAATAAAATATGATATACTTTAACTTATAATAAATGTTTAATGGTCATCTGTGAGTGTTTGTCCTGGATGGCTAGGACATTTTGAAAGATGCAAGCATTAGGATATTAAGTTAGGAGATTTCTTGGTATAGGATCAAATTGTCAAAACAATAATGGCTTTTGTGTCTCACTGAGTAACTTCTGTGGCACAACTCACTCAAAATACATTATGATTCACATTTTCCCCATTTCTTTTAGTTTCAAAGTGGTCTAAACCAACTAGTATAGTGCACAAAGCATTCAACCCTGACCTGAACATTTGACATTGTGTATGTGGCATGTCTCCCTATTTTGAACAAGGAATGCAGAGTTTTCCTTTCAAAACACACCTTCACCCGTTTACTCTGAAAAAAAGAGTTGAGTTTTTGACAAAATAAAGACAAAAATGGACAAAAGTGGACACCAAGGTGCATGGCAAAAACAAACTTATTTTTTGCTGTCCTGAATACAAACATAGTGGAAGTAAATACATTAGTGGACCTTAACCTATGCTTAATGGATGAGCATGTACTGTAAAAAATACCAAGTTTTTCCTCGCCTGTCTACTCTGATTTGTGGCTCGTGGAGATCTTTTAGTGGATGTTATTTATCAACCTCTTATAAGATAAAGCCAAGCTAAACATCTATAGAGTGGGTTTAGGAGCGTGAAGGAATACACATGTTGACCAACAGTGGCACTAGGATGAGACTTTGAGCATATGTACCGGTAGTTTATATTCATTCAGTAATCTTGGGGTTTTTTTTCCTGTAAGGATTCTTAACTATAAGCCTTACATACACATCCTGGATAATGGCCAATTAGTCACGGAGCTGACACAAAGAGTTATTAAGAAAAACAACCATTTACTCACTCAATTTAGATTCACCAATTACACGTGCATGTCTTTGGATGGTAGAAGAGAGAACCCACTATAAAAAGGGGAGGACATATAGACTCCACTATTTGAGAAGTTGTGTCTTGGCCAACCCTAGGACTAAACGCGCTACCAACTTGCTAATAGGCAGGAGCCGTATCTATTCGGCAATCGAGTCCCCAATACTATAAGTCCAAAACATGTGTAGGAAGTGTATGAACATGTTATTTATTGACCTTTTACGTAACATAAAGCCAAACCAAACCTCCATAAAGTGGGTGAAAGAGTGAGTATTTTAAGGAATTAGAAAACCAGACTACCTGTGGCTTTGGGGTAATATTGAGGAATACTGTTTAGGTGAATGGACACTTTAAGCATTTAGAATCCATCCATTTTCTTCCGCTTGTCCGAAACCGGGTCGCAGAGGCAGCAGTCTAAGCAGGGAACTCCCGCCTTTGACCACCGCCCGATCCACATTGCACCAGCCCTTTTTGTAGTTTGAAATACTAAATGTTATTTGGCAAAGAGGGATGGTTTACACACTGCTAAATACTTGGCTTCAATATGTTCGGTATCACACGCTCCACACTGAAACGGCCTTCATAGGACATCAGTTACACTATTGTCAGTTGTGGATTCAAAATATGGCTTTGCGAGGGGCTAATCTAAAGCCTTTCCTGGATGCCACCTCAACATCCATCCATTCACACGTAAGGCCCAAACAACGGAACGGAATGATCATAAAAAACTCATATGTGACCACCAGCGATAATAAACATTCAAATCTATGTACAATGTCTCAAACCGAAACAAGACACCATGATTAGATGAAAATGCTAAAGAGATTCATCTGTAGGAAGGCATCGTGCTTTCTTTATGGGCAAGACAGATTTGTTTCAGCAATTATATTCCCTTTAGACATAACCCATTCAGTACCTACATCCAGCAAAATGAACAGGGCTGATCATTAGTTACTTCTCCCAAAATCTGTTAAAAATATTCAGTAATGAGGCAAAGAATATATATTAAAAGAAAATCAACCCCACAAGTTGACAATTGATCCCAGAATGTACATGACTCAAAAAGATATATTATATATTTCAGTTTGAGTTTTTTTTCATCCAAATTTTAGCAATTTTTATAGCCCACAGGCAGCCCACAGCCACAGGCAGCCCACAGCCACAGCCAGCCCACAGCCACAGGCAGCCCACAGCCACAGGCAGCCCACAGGCAGCCCACAGCCACAGGCAGCCCACAACTGACCAAATGGAATGATGGTGATTATATATATTATTATATATTATTTATACCAGGGAAACCTCGTCAAGGGTCAAATTATTATTGTGTGAACTGCCAAACTTCTGTGTTAACGGTTAAGCCTTCATTTGACACAGTAGTGGTCAAACTAGTCCAATCACAAAATGCTAAAATGCACACAATTAGTCTTAGTCCTCTTGTGGGGTTGATTTTATATCAGTTTCACTTCATTTTCCGCATTAAAAGGGGCAGAGCTCGGTTTGAAGTGTCAGCTAGTCGATAAATAACGAAACCATGTGCAAACAACAGCCAGTCCGTAGACATCTGTAAAGTCGCAGTCCAACAAAAAAGTCCCGAGAAGAAGAACGGGTTCAGTGTTGTTGCTAAGGAGACATTCACTGAGATAAGAGTTCAAATTGGACAGGAAACAGGAAGAGGAAGTGACATCATCACACCCGCAGCAGGTCCTCGTCACTGTCCTCCTCATCTCGTTTCCTATTGGCCGTCGCTGAGTGGTTACCATGACTCGAGCCAATGGGGCGTGTTCTGCCAGACTTCCTCCTCCGGTCCGAGTCGTCCAAAAGGCCAACCAGATCTTCGTCGCTCTCCTCCTAAAAACACAGTACAGTTAGCATCAGGATGTAGAGCATTGTTGATGGATGTACTGACTAACTGCGATGAAGACGTTGAAGTTTTCTTTGGGAGTGATGGATAAAACCAGGAATGACTATATCCCAGGAGCAGCTCATGTTAAATGTTAAAGATACATTTCGAGAGTAAACATCTGGGTAGAAGGATGCTGAAGTTAAGCACCTAGCGGCCTAGAGGAAGACCAAAGAGATTTATGAATGTAGTATGAGATGACATGAAGTTGGTCTGAGAAGAGGTGGCAGAGGATAGGGTTAGATCAGGAGTTTTTTCACTGAGGGCCACTCTCTGATGAGACCAATTTTGCTTCACCAAAAGTCCTCTTCGGCTGTATCTGTTTTCTGGACACATATCTTCTGGCAGTTTAGTACCATTTAGTGTCCCTCAATATAATAACCACAGAGCAAAGTGGAAGGATATCTTGTTACACATTGAATGCTGTCTTTTAGTTGGATTATGTAAAGTCACAGGCAGTAAAAAGACAATTTGGGCCTATTGAGAGGTAAGCCTGAGGGCTACAAAAAATTACTCTGCGGGCCGCATTTGGCCCCGGACCATAGTTTGGACACCCCTGGGTTAGATGATTTGCTATGGTGAACAGCCAAAAGGAAAAAAGAAATCTCCGAAACGAGCACTGCACTTGAAGAAGTGGATACATGTGTCTTTTTGAGCTACAACAAACACATGCAAGTCATAAATCCAGTTTCTAATGACTAACCTGAAGGAATGCACTGCGATTGGCTGATGAGTTTTTGGCAGGAGCGCTGGATTTGACCACCCGTACACCCGGGACATTCAACACCTCATCTTCACTGTCCTCGTCCTGCTCGTCCAGAGAGAAAGAGCGCAGCCCATCTGTGTTCACCGACTTTGTGGTAATGTGACCGTTGCCGTGGTGATGACCTCTGCCCCGGTGCGATGATGTCAGCATGAGTGGCGCCTCCAGGTCCTCCATGAGCCACTCCATCTCTTCCTCACCGCCATCTTCATCCATGCTCACCTGAGGAGGAGATTAACAAGAGAAAGGTGTGAAGAGACAATAAGAAGTGAGCAGCCTACAACCTTCTTTTCCTGCTGCTACCTTTCAGGAGTCACCAAAATGAATCATCTGCCCCCATCTAACCATATGCTCTCAAATTAACTAGCTTATGTCATATGTCATCTTTCAGAAATCTCCTCTCCTCAGCATCCTTCTACCAATATATTATCTATATTTCTCCTTGGTACATGTCAAAACCATGTCTTTTTGGGTTCAGTAAGTCTCTCTGGGATAAGCAGAGACAGAAGGATGTGAGCAGCCTAAAACCACTGATGAAATGATGAGAAGCAAACTGGTCAGCTCACTAGATGTTACGTAAATTGTTGCATATTGATAAAAACTATTTGCAGTTGCCTAATGTCTTCAAACTTGCACAAAACATTTGCAATTCCAGACCAGTTACTTTTAACAAATTCAACAGTAACCCACTTTGGAATATTTATATGAAATTTGGTTTCCTCTTTTGCAGCAGCCGGCCACCTTTTGTATCACCAGCTCTCTGTTTGAAGATAGAAGAAGAATGATTAGAGTTTTATGAATCACAAAAGCACCACTAAATAATGTTTTTTTTTCATTCTCACCTTCTCTCTCTCTTGTAGAGTAACAGTCCCAACAGGCAGAAAGTCAGACCTATCAGCAATAGACTCAGCATCACGACAACGGCCTGACTCCTCTTCGACAGAGCTGGGGCCTCGGTGGTGCCTCCGTCGTCTGTTTGGGCATCCACAGTACTACAGTTAAAACAAGAGCAGAGGTCAGATACAACTTACTTTTGGAATAACCTACTTGTAACCCACGTAACCCGTCTACCCTGCTGCACCCCACTTCTTTACATTCCGGGGCAGCCCGTGTCACTTCCTCCTGCCCCATTGCTGCTGCTCTCTGCGGTCTGTGGTCTGCTGCTTGTTGTTCGCTAAAACAACGTAGAGAACCCAAATCTACCTCAACATTTAATCACTACTCGACGGTGAGTCACCTTATTGTAGTATGTTATTTGCGGCGCTAGCACCGCCAAAACGCAGTAGCGTTTTTGTATGCAATGCTCCATAGAGCTAACCGCTAATTCTGCAAGCTTTTCATACAGGTCAGCATGATTATTTAAACCTGTATTGATTAAATACTACAATAAATCAATTTAATAAGAATGCCGAATTAAAGGTAATATTTCTATTATTTAAAGGACACTTTTGGTTTTACTTGTTTTGACCATTTTATGGTATATGCATTACTTTCTGACCGACCGCTTACACGGCAATGGTGGTTTGGTACTTGATTTGAAAAGGCTATATTTAGTGAACCTGTTGCGCAGCAGTTTATTGTACTTTAAAATTGAATGCCTAGTTATGGTAACTTATTAGCCGTAGTGGTAATTGATAGTTTACTATTTTGAAAGTGCACTTTATTTTGAAGTATGCCTGTGACTGTATTGATATGATATTGTTTTGTGATGAGCTGATATTTAGCAATAATTATTTAAATCATTACTGTTTTGTTTTCAGAAATGGTTACAAATCATTTACTTTAGAAAAACTCACAAATGTGAGTTTAATTTGTGTTTTTGACCTTTTTAGGACAGGTTTTTTGTTCATAATGACCTTTTTCTCATTGATGGCAAGCTACTGATACACCTCCTTGTGGTAGGAAATCGAACCCCCCTTTGTTTTTCAAACCTCAAGAACTCTCAATAGTCCCACTTTGGCCTCTTTAGATTTTGTTTTTTACCTTTAGACTCTTCAGTCTTTAACCCAAACGTGGACTCTGAACTCTATATACCAACACAGAATAGATTATGAACTTGTGTTGTTTTTTTTGAATGTGTAATCTTGTTTGAGATTGACATAATATACCATATCTATTTATTATATAACTATTGATTATTATTGAATACCTATTAATATATTTAATACACCTAAAACCTTACCTTTGCTGTCTGTTGTGGCAATCATTCACACATTCAATGGCTCTACGCCGTTCTCTACTTCTGGTTGCTATAAAGTAGTCTATTACCTAAATGCTGCAGTCAGTCCGCCTAGCCCAGCGTTACATACTACCTAACCTTGAATCAGCTAAATACAAATAAACTTCATTCTTTTATCTATTCACCATTTGTTGCTATAATTAACTATTTATTTGAATGGATTATATATATTTTTAGATATATACAGTGTGTGTGTGAGTATATACTGCTAACAAAGTGAATTAAGTAATGTCAAACTCACGTGAGTCTACACACTGCATTGGTGTGCCACACAAACAGATACTGGCACTCATCAGTCTCTAACATAAACTCAGGGATCCCCACACCCGCTAAAGGGTTACAGTGGAACATAATTGTAGACGACACCATTTTAGTTTTCTCTCTTCCACATGTTGAATCCGAGGACACCATTACGTCCAAGTTTCCTCCTGAAGAACCAAAGAAAACCAGTCAACCACTGTGGCCTAAAACATTCCTCTAACTTATTAAATGCTGACAATGACCTTTGACGTAGTATTTAGCTTGGCTGGAGTAGCCAATCTTGCGCCTGTAGGGTGCATTAAGTTTGACCTGACAGATGTTAGCTCCAAGGCAGCTCTGCAGTGAGCTGTTGGTGATGCCTGACAGCTGGATGTGGTAAATGTATCGGTCACCATTAGGTCTAATGTCTCCCGACGCCTGGTGTTGGCTGAGTGAGAGGAAAGGTATTTAATATCCATATATCTATGTATCAATCAGTGACAATGAACAGGTTTTACCTGAAGTACAGCGCTCCCAGGCTGATGCTAACTCCAGTTTCAGGAACCTGAATCGTCCCATTGACCATCTTCACCTCCTGCTGCTTCACTGCACAAGCCGAGCGAGTCTCCCAGCCAATCACAAACTCACATTTATCATTATCAAACCTGGGCAAAAAGAAAGTAGGTTTTAAAAAATACTTAAAAGTTTTGAATAATGTCAGTAAAATCATTACTGAAAGAAACTTTGACTTTCTGACATTTTTCCCCCCACAACTCCCTGTATTGACGTCTTTGAATCCTTTGTGTGTCTTATATTAAAACATGCTTCTGCATTGAACCCATTCATTCATGACTGTGACTAACTAACTCTAATGAAAGGCTCAAATCTTTAGCAAAAGACGTCAACTGTCTCTAAGTCCGGCGAAAGTTTAACTTTGTGATAATAACCCAGTTTGTAGATTAACTAGAACATCCCTCGTGTGTGGGCTCCTTTAGAGACTCCATCAATAAAACTATTTGCTAATTTTTGAGAAATGGTTGTTTGTAGTTATGACCAGATAATATATACCTGGAAAATGTTGGGTGCCCCACTGTGGATCCACAGCTCAGCTCAATGACGGTCTTGGCCTTTTGACCGTTTCCACAGATGTCATCTCCTGCTGCGTAGCTGACAAATATCTTCTTCTGGTCGTCTGTAAACATTGTATTTTTGAAGTGCATTACATTCTGTTATCTGTTTAATACAGAAAGTGTGGAGACTTACCGATGTAGTTCATTTTCTGCGTGTGAACCTGTCCCAAAGTCTGAGTGGCTCCTGAGGCTAAACGTCGACAAACTGTGGCTTCTTTAGGACACCCAGGTAACCCCCCATGAATCCCCTGACACAGATTTATAAAATAGCTGCAGACACAGAAGACAGTTATTACAGCAATACCCCAACGACTTAAGGTCTTGTTCATGTTGATAACAGCATGGATACAAAGAAACTATTATCTAAACAGACTTACGAATCTCCTTTGTAGCTTAACTTCCATGGCTCTGTGAGGGAGGACAGGCCCCTGAGGTCAAACGTCTGATGGCTGCTGACCAGTTTACACTCCATTTTCTTTGGTGGACAAACCAAACTGGTTCTCCACTCAAATGTTGCAGAACAGTCGGCTGCTTCTGGGAACAGCTGCGGAGATCCCCGTCCTGCTGATTGATCACAGATGAATAGTATCGAGGACTGGTACTTGGCACTTGACCCTAAAAAAGATATAACATTTATTGAGACACTGTTTATAACAAAATATATTAATAATATATATCCTAAAGCAGTTTTACTTTGTTTGCAGTTGTCTCCTCCTCCATACTTTGTGAGTATAGCTTGCTCCTCACGTTCCATCATCATGACTTTGCTGATACCGAAGGATGTGGCTGATTTGGTTGAGCCTGATCCAGACGTCTTACAAATGGAACTGTTTTTACAGGATGGGTCTTTCACAGAGCCACAGACACTGATGTGGTATGTGCTAGTGCCTGATGATACCTGTTAGAAGGAGAGCAATATTAATCACATGTTCAACTGGACTTTACTGTCTAAAATAGATTGTGTATTGTACAATAAAAGCACAAAACTAAATTACTTAATTACCTATAAATAAAGGTATTAGCTCAACAGTGATAAGTACTTTACCATTATCTTAAATCTCCATTTAGCCAAACTAAGATTAAATTATAAGTGTTATTTTTTTTTATATATATATGGTGTTCATTCTTCTCTTTGTCGTTCCCTCAGTGTACCGGTACATTGTACATACACTGTACAATGGCAGCTTATAAAACCATCCAAATTAGCATCTGCTTTTTAACAATGCATTAAGTACATACAATAAAGTTTCTATGGAATAAATGAGTGCAAATATTTCTGATTACTTTGCATAATTTAAGTAACAATGGTCATCATGAACAAGGGAAGCATTCACACACATAGAAGATTGCAACACTACTTACCTGGACCTCGTTTGAAAGCGCGGAGAGGTCAAAAGTGAACTGGAGCTGAGAGTCTGTGAGCTGACAGCCACTGGTGTTGGTGCTGTCCGGGCAAACCAGAGGTGTGGCCCATTCAAACAGGTAGACGCAGTCCTGGAGCCTCAGCATTTGAGGAGAGCCCTGATTAAAGCAAAAGGTAAGTCCTTAATAGAAAACGTCATCCAATATACAAGAGTGTTGACTGTGTAAGTAAAAACTGACCAGATCTAGGCCTCTCTGACAGGTGAAGATGATTTTGGAGGTGTAGTTCTTTGAAGGGTCAGATGGACACTTGGTGTAACTGTTGTAGGTGATGTAGACTTCACCTGTCGCAGGGTTGATCTGTGGACCGTCGGTTTCCTGTCCAATGTCCTTCAAGACAGAGAAAATACAAAAAGTAAAAACGGGGCAATACAAATTTGAGGAAGTTCTCAAAATGTTTCTTACCACTGGTGACTCATTGTCAGGGTCCATACAGACAGCAGCTCCAGTGGGACAAGAGACACCCGGGATGGGGTTCAAAGGTCGACAGATGTTTATGTAGAAATCTGGAGATTCATTGTTTTGCTCCACAGCATCATCTGCAAATAACAAAATCATGAAAAATATGGGAAAGTTTTTTTAATTTGTCTAGATGTTTGCCAAATTTGATAAATTTCCCTAAAACTAAAATATTCAGTTAGTCTATGGGGGCACTATTGAGGTAACTGGCATCATATTGGTCAGATGTGTTCAGGGCCAGGGAGTAATTCGTGTGTCCAGAGTCCCATTGGGGTCAGATGTGATTCCATTATATTAAGCAGTGATAAATTAAGTGATGGACATCGTCATTGTTACTGACCTGTAGCAATGTAGTAGCCCCTCCAGTGAATCAGAGGTGTGAGGTCAATAAGAGATAAGCCATTCTGGACTGAGCAAGACACCTGGAAATATGCAAACAGAAGATTATAGTGTATACATCCAACTACAATATATTATTTTGAAGATACCAAACAACTGAATTTCCCTTCTCGGATTAGTTGAATAGGATAGAATTGGGTAAGGATAGACAAAGAAACTAACTGGAAATCTCCCACTGCAACACTGACATTATAAATATAGAATATGTGATAAAACCTTTATTATCTCCCATTATGTGTATTTTACTTACCAGGTGATCACAGACCAGTGCTGTGTGGAAGGAGAAGTAGTGTGTGCAGGTGTCTGCGTGAGACTCAATCAAAGCCAGCTCTGGGGGGGCTGAGCTGACGAGTGATGGCCTATCCATAAAATAAAAAAACATTGTGTATTAATATTATGGTAAATACCCAATGACTAGATTAATATAGTGAATAAAACTTCTTTGTGGAGATTATCCTTGAATGTTCAGAAAGGTGCTTAAAAAAAAAAATGAATTACTAATATTAGACATGTACCTGCAGAGGAACTGGATGATGGTGCTGTGTTTGAGAGCACTGTTTGCAGGACAAGCATCTCCTCCTTCATATTTGAGCTCCAAAATACCATTCTTGTACGAGAGTCTATTGTTGACTAGCCCCCCGCTCACACTACTGCTGCCATCTTTAATGCACACAGCTGAAAGACACAAAAATATGTTAGGTAATATACTTTGGTTGTAGGCTGCTCACATCTTTCTATCTCTTCATGGTAATACCTGACAGATTCAGTAAAAACAGTTGCCAACTAGAAGACAAGACTTCATAGTTGTCGCCTTTACTAGCTGAGGTAGAATATTGACCACAGCCTGGTTAAGGAGTGTCAATCATTTGAAAAAGTCCTGGCACTTTTTACATATAAAACCATGTGCAGCAGTTGTTGAGCAAAGATGACGCAAAACAGAGTGTTACATAAACCTTATAAATACCTAACTATAAGAGGCCAAATCAGAAACCAGGCATTTAGTTAAAGAATTAGAAATGTCTAAGGTATTATACAACTGTTTCTCTGAATGAACCATCTTTTTGGTGAAAATAGTATAACATTAAATCAAATTCAGTTTATGTATATATATTTTTTGCCCATATAGTACATTGTGGAAGAAAATAAATATAGTAATGGTGAGGAAGGTTACCTGATCCCTGTTTACATCCACTGGTGATGTCTCCACAGACGTTTACTTGAAAAGACTTATTGGGATTCTTAGAGTCTTGCACAGTGTAGCCTCCAGACTTTGACAATGAGTTCAGGTCAAACTGGTAACCTGAGAAAAAAAAAACTATTATTATGTGGGTGTCTGGAGACCATTCCAGCAATGAGAAAGCACTGGGAGAGTCCACCAAGACAGCTCATTTCCCCTATACACTCTAAAAACAACGGGTACTAAATAGAACCTTTTGTTTCTATTAATGACCTCAATTGAAAATCAATTAATACAATGAGAGTTTATCAAAACCATAGAAACAACACTAACAAATCAATGTCATCAAAATGTTACACACTGCAAATGACTGCTGCTGATCTGCTGAGGAAGATGGGGGAGGGAAGTCTGTAGGGACTGTACTGATTCAGATTTTGTTCGCCCTATTCTTTGAATAAATCCAAATCTGTTCAGTACTTTTTGCGTCTAATTAAAGGTGACATTCTTTGAAAAAATCCTGGATCCAGAGAGTAATCTGTATCAGTCCCATGTAATGTCAATTGTTCCTTGTGTCATTCCTGACCTTCTCTGAAAATTTCATCCAAATCCGTTCAGTCGCTTACAGACAGACGGACGGAAAGACGCTGCCGAAAACCTCCTTGGCATAAGGTGGGTACACTGTCAATGGCCAATTATTTACATGGCTGACACAGAGACATACACTAACAGGCATTCATTCACGGTCACATTTATTCACTAGAGGCAATTTAAAGTCACAGATTTTCCTAACATGCATTTTTGGACACAGGGAGGACATGTAGACTCCACTTGAGATTCTATATTGACCAGACTAAGACTTCCCCCCACAACCTCCTGAGAATAGAGCGCTAACCAAGCTGCTACTGTGAGCTAATCATCTATGTACTAAATGATTTTAAAACATTGAGATATGTTAGATTAGATTATTTGTGCTATTGAGTTAATGGTATTGTCTGACCTGTGGTGGGGTTGGTGACCTTGCAGCCCTCCTGCTGTGTACTCTCCAGAGAGCAGGCCGCAGCGGTTAACCAGTGAAACGTGTATTCACAGTCCTCAATGACAGAAATCAGTGAAGGCCGAGAGTCCTGGCATTTAAAAACATACATTATTACTAAACCAATATCCATACGCATGTCCAAATTAATTAAAATAATGTAATGATCAATTAGGTTAAATTTGTTATGTTGTTATGTTTTGCTCACCACTTTGTCTTTGTCACACTGGAAGTTGATAGTTGTGGTTATATTGCGTTTCTTATCGGGGCAGGTATCTCCACTGGTGTACTGCAGTTTTAGGATATTGCGTTCAACTGTGGGGCCCAACGTCACCTGTCCCAAACTCACGTACTGCTCCTGTATCTTCATGCAAGCGGCCGCACTAGACGGGCACTTCCATTGACCTAGATTAAGTTAAGATGTTGAGAAATTGGTCAGATGGTATAAAGTACTTACTAGATCATAGTAAGGATAAATGATTCATACACACATCAGATTAATCTTAATGGTATACTGACCTCCCTGTTGCACCAGAGATCTGCAAACATTGATGTAAAATCTCTCAGAGCTGCCTGTGCGATGCTCTGCCTCCCAATTCTGTGAGTCCATTGCCAGCGAAGAGAGGTCATATGAGTGGCCCTGACCATCACTGAGAAAGTAAAAATACATGAAATATTATTAAAAGATAGACATATAATACAACAAAAACAGACAGATCCAAATTGTTTATTTAAAAGAAGCTTATATAAAAGTTACTTGTAGGAGCAGCTGGTGGTCTTGACAGGAATGCAGGCCAGAGCAGTGGCCCAGGTAAACATGTAAGTGCAATCTGGGGTCTCTCTTATGAATTGTGGTTCCCCCTAAAAATACAAAATTAGCACTTTGCTAATATAAAAAGTGCACGTTCCTATAGTATAATATGTAAAACTTACTGGATTCTTGTGTGGGTCGCAGGAGAAGTAAACCTCTGTGTTTCTTTGGTAGATTATGTGGCATGTCTCTCCATTGGTGTAGTTCAAAATGATCTGGTCGTCAACATAGGTCAGGATCTGAGTTTCCAATCCTGTTTTTAAAGGGACAGATCACAGTTTTATTTAATTTGTTTTTATTTCAAAATTCTAAATAAAACAAACTCCTCTCTACCTGCAATCTTGTGTTTAGGTCCAGCCACCTGACATGAGGAAACTGCTGTACCATTTGGATTATGTGCACACACTTCCTTTTGAATCCCTCCACAGATTGATAAGTAGTAAGTGTATTTGCCATTTATTACTTTATAATCTATGCCTTTTAGAGAGCTCAGGTTGAACTCATAACCACTATTTGGGTCTCGAACATGGCATTCAACACCTGAAGAAAAATATTAAAATTACATTTACAATTCCTGCATTTGTTTTTGTTGTGACAGGTTAGTGCAATAGCGGAAGTTTGTCTTGACTTATTTACCTTGTGACTTCCTGATAGGGCAGGCCTCAGATGTTCTCCATATAAACACATATTCACACCCGTCAGTGCGATCAAACATAGGTGAACCCTACAAGAGGTGAGACAAAGACATCAGAATATTTCTTCATGATTTTAAAATAAACAACCACTAACCGCCTAATTAGGTACACCTATTAAACTTAATGTCTTATTAGCCAATCAAATCTAGAAATTGAGATAAAAAGTGATTTGAGTGACTTTCAATGTTTTATCTGGTAGTCTATTGGTAAGACCACAATAGATCCACAGTAATAGGTACAGCCTCGTCTAATAAAGTGGTTAAGTGAGAGTCAAATTAGACTTACTGGGCTGTCATGACACTGGAAGATGATGCGTGTTGAGTACTGTGAGGATTCGCCGCACTTGTCTCCATTTTGGTACACAATACTAATGGAGCCATCTTTTGCCACCTGTGGACTGGACTGGATATATCCCAGGTTGTAACTGGCCCCATTAATAACACCACAAGCTCCCAGAGGGCCCACTACAAACACAGAAAAGTTTCAGTTACATAGGATTTTGATTTTCTGCTACACTCACTGTCCACTTTATTAGGTACACGTGCTCAAATAATCATTGTTGCAATTAGGTCATCCAGTTCAAAGGCAGATTTAAGTGACTTTGAACATGCCATGGTTGTTGAAGTATTGGAAAAACTGCTTATCTACAAGGGTTTTCACACACAATCTCTACAGTATACAGAGAAAATATCCAGAGAACTCAGACAACTTTGATAAGATATAGGTAAAAAAAAATGTGGCCAGTAAGTGTACACTTCAAGTAATATTCAAACATACCAGGGCAGTCTTTTACTGAGGGAAGAGGTCTGCAAACATTGATGTAAAACTTGCGAGATTTGACCCCATCTGTGTCAATGGGGATCCAGGGGCTGTCTTCATCGTCCCGGGCCAGATGGGTTAGGTCATACTCATTACCTTCAGAATCTTAAGAAAAATATATTTATTTTTAGTTTACGTCAAATTTAATTACCAAAAATGACTTGTTTTTTTGCACTTACCACTAATCCGGCAGTTGACTGGAGCTGGGACACAGGCCAAAGCAGTGGCAAACTCAAACAGGACGTCATGGACCACATGGGTGGTAGTGCTCATATCCTCTTTCACCATTTCCAGCGAACCAGGGTGAGCATTGCGATCGCACACAAAATTAATGATGAAGGTGTCCCGGCTAGCTGAAAGATAATTGTACATATTTTCTTTCATTTATTAGCTCTTTACAGATTTTTTTTCTTTATCCAGTTCCTAATTTTTGGTTGCAGGTTCACCAGTGTTGGACCACCTTTGATGACCAGTGCAAAGACATCAACTTACCATCATCACTTCACCGGTCAATGGTCATAAAGTAATGCCTGGTTGGTGTAAATTGCCCTTACCTGTGGGTTCATCTAGTTTTCCCCTGTAAGTGAGTGACAGCAGACCATCACTGGAGTATTTCAAAGTCTTTTCTACTCCGACAAGGCTCACGGGTTTTCCATCTTCAAGCTCACATCCAGCCGCTCCCTGACCACAATCAGCCACATCTGAGCAGATATTCACCTAAGGGTATAAAAAAGGCTGTTAGACTTCTGCTAAGTAAGAAACATTTAAGATAATGTAAATTGTTGTAGGGTTCTTACCAGAAAATCTTTTCCATTTGCATTAGTCTTGTAACCAGTTTTAGAAGCAAGAGGCTGGAGGTTGAACTCAAAGCCGCTGTTTTGATCCACAATGGAGCAACTCTGAAGACAAAATATTAACACACATTCTAACAGATATGCATTCATTTAAGCGACTGAGAGAACCAAGATAAGTACATGCAGGCTACACTGAGTAAGATTGATTGATTGATGGCTGCCCACAACCTTCTTGCTGAGAAGCATGAGCACTATAATATTTTATCATTACTGACTTACATTTGTATTTGTGGTGGTTTTGATGGCACAGGCTGCTCTTGTTTCCCAGATAAAGTTGGCCGTGCAGTTCTGGAAAATCATGAAGCGTGGACCTTTTGCCTACAGATAAAAAAACCTCTGTTATTAACTATTAACAGTGTATATTGTTGTATTGTTTAGACAAACCCAGCTCACCACAGTGCCTCTGTAGCAGACCAGATGTATCCGTGTAGTGTAATTGAGTTTGCCTGTATCTGAAACACACTCGGATCCTTCAGTGAACTCCAGCAGCAGACGGCCTTGACTCTCAATGATTGGGCCACGTTTTGAAACACCCATGTTACTGACGGACACAACCTCTTTAGGGGTACTCTGAAACACCAAAAAAACATACATATTTACTTGGAGAAAATAGAAATTACATTATGTGGAAATCAGATTTCAAGGTAAATCACTTTCAAACATTTGCACACTATTACAGTAGTACATTTGTAGCCATGTGTAAATGTAACCAACCTGGTCGATTAGGTACATGGTCTGGCACACTGATGCATGGCGGTCACAGCCCTGGACTGAGACTGGGTTAATGGGACGACAAACATTGATGTAGTACTTTTTACGGCTTGTTGGATCGGTCAGGTCCATCTCCTGCCAGTTTCCACCTGAAGATAACCTTGACAAGCTAAAAAGAGAAAGAAACGATTTTAAACATTTGACCACTTTAAAAGATAGTTTTTTTTCATTGTGTGCATTCAGACGTGGCTTTCTGAACTTCACAGGTGATTGACAAGTTATTATATTGGCGAAAACAGCGTGTCGCCGATATTATGGAATCACGTCGGTGCGCGTCCGCAGATCCTAGCTGTGAACGCGATAACTCAAAAACGAATTGCCGGATCATTTTCAACATTT
>JAVQKC010066368.1:0-10789 GCA_036025475.1 Philypnodon macrostomus
ATGACCCCACCCTACAACAAACAGGAAGTCAGCCATTTTGGTTTGAAATTGGGAGGTCAGCTATATTTGACAGCCTTTAACTTGCACATACTTTGCCCGATTAGGCTCAAACCTGAAATACCTAATTACCCCCCGGCCCTGAACACTGACTAATATGATGGCAGTTACCTATATAGCGCCCCCTATAGACTGAAAGAAGAATGTAGTTTTAGGGAATTTTCAAAATTTGGCAAAAACATTCTTCACAAACCTCCAGACAAATCAAAAAGTCAAATGGACCCTTCCCAGGTTTGTCATGGTTTGGGGGCAAGGCCTCTTAATTGCTTGTTAACAATATTAAAACCCTTAGAAATCACACAATGTCTGATTAAGGTACCCGTTGGTGCCAGTTGTAGCAGACGTATGGGGCAGACGTATATACACCTGTATATGTCGGGGACGACAGCACAGGCCTAGTTCAAAACAGGCAAGATTCATAGAAAATCCATGATCAGACAGTACATTTGAATGTGTATCCCTTTATTCCTTGACGTGGCAACTGAAGGTTATAGATGGTGAATGCCAAAGCCTCTATAGGGATAGCAAGAGCATAATGAGTACTTTGAACAGTCAGACAGCACACAATGCCTTTACTTTTCTATACAATTGAAAAAATGTTGAACAAAGATGTTGCTGTTACCTCAAACACAAAGACCGAAACAGGAGCAAAGGAAAAAAAAACGATGACACTGTGATATCTCACACAATGTGCACAACTTTTATAGTGATCCAATCTCCTGGTGTTGAGTTAAAAAAAATCAAAACTGGAACAAGACCTAACTTAACCCACTCCATAAACCCCTTTTATTTTGACTTCACTTCTGGCCATGACTAACTGCAGCCTTACTGATAACAGATCCACCCAGGCCTTACCCATCAATACAGGGCTAGTGGCTGTTAAAAACGCTACACTTTTACTACACTTATTTTTACCAGCCTGGATCGGGAAGATTAAGTCTCCCCCATGTTATCGAGATTATTACCCTCCTACAGTGGTGTAAACATGACAGGGGGCAAAAAAAAACCACAGTCCGCCCAACAGAAGACAGGCTTGCAGATGGTTTATGAATGTTGACTGATTCACTTCTGCTCAAACCAATCTCCAAACCCAGCTGTATCCGGGGATTCTATTGTAATTAATTAGTGAAGGCGTTTTGTTTTTTGTAGCCAGCGACGTGTGTTTCCCTCACTTTTGTTCAATTTGTTTGACAAGGTAGAAGCAGCTGGCACGCACAGGCCCGGTGTGTGTCTCAGGCAGTCTGCTGTGGATCCTCGACTTGAGAGATAGACTTTCTTATCAGACGCTGAGGAGCTGATCAAAAAGATGGCAGCTTTGGGGCCGTTATGATTTTTGGAGGAAGAAAAATGTACCTACAACGTGATGATTGAGCAACCCCTGTGCCACACACAGGACAATGGAACTTTTACAATGGAGTGTAGAAAATGTGGCTTTTATGCAGATGGCTAGACAAAAATAAGTGGGTTCTGCATGTATTATCCATGCCAAAAGCAACCAAAACTGGGAACTATTTGTAATATTGGTAACCTTGCACTCAGGTATGTTTGTAACAATATAGAATGTGAGAAATATGATTGCAAGTTGTATACATGCTACAACATGGGAGATAGAGAGCAAACGTGCAGCAACCATACAAAGATACCACTATATGGAAGATCAGGAATGTGAGAATTGTGATTTTAATGGTGATCGTGAAACATGAATAGAAATCGAGAGTCTTGGGAAGCAATGTTTAACAAGCTCAGTGCAAGTGCAAGCCTATGGAACTTGTAGAAGATCAGGTCTGGGAAAAAATGTGGTGGGTGTTAAAAATGTGGTGGGGATTGGGATGGGTAAAAAGACGTCAGGGTAAAAAGTCAGAGAAAGACATGTCATTGAAACGGTGCCATAGACAATGGGTATTGGATATTAACTCTTTCAATGTTTGGAAACAGAAAGTTCTAAATTCCGAAATGGAGGCAACTGGAGATGAGGCTATAATTAATTTTCAATGGAGAAATTAGCATTAGCCAACCACTCTGCAGCGCAACACTCAGTTGGCGAACCTTTGCGTTTTGTAATAACTTTCTCAAAATCGAATAACCAGGCCTACTAAATGTGCAAAATTCTATTCAGTAACACTTAATTTTACATAGACCCTAACTACCTCATTAAGTACAATGTAATACACTGTGTAACAAACTGTAACAACATGTAACTTCATTGTACCTAACCCTAACCCCAACCTTAACCATTCTGTATGTACAATGTAGTTACATGTTATTACAGTTTGTTACACGGTGTATTACATTGTAATTAATGAGGTAGATACAATGTAGTTAAGTGCTATGTAAAATAAAGTGTTTATTACAACATTTTAATACACAATACGGTGACATTTGTGTATGTTTTGGCAGATTATTAGATGCGTAATAATTACATTATGTGGTCTAGGAACCTAATTAACCCACTTAACCTACGCTCAAACGCATTGACACTGTGCTGTACTTTTACACTCACACACAATTACTCCAAGATACAGATTTGGATTGATTTGTTTTAAAACAGTCAAAATCTCATTTGCAATTTGCCCCATATATTCCTGTTGCCTTGACAACGCAGCCATTTGTACATCTCTTGAAACAAGTCCTTATGATAAAAAAAAAATAATTATTGATTCTTTGTCTTCTATTTTGTATGAAAACATCAAACTTGTTCAGAATATCAAAATGATGAATTGATCAGTGGAGAGTAGAGGAATACCTGATATCTGCTATGAGAGACTATATATATTGAAGAGAATTTGGTGCTTAGACCCCAGCAGGGAGAGACATTGTTGATCGATGCATTGTAGGGAGAGTAGTGTAGGTATAGGGCTGATCTCCCCAGAGCCAAAACACTAATGGTGGCAGAGGAAGGGAAGCTTGGGACAAGGTTCTTCTGAGCTGTTGAGAGATGACTCTGCTGCTGAGGACGTGATGGGACAGACACATAGACAATCAATCAACCATTCACGTCCACATTCATGAGAGATTGATTGCAGTGGAAGGAAGTGGGAGTACCTTGTGAACCCACAATAACTTGGGGAGGACATGCAGACTGAACCCAGATAGACTGTAGTCGGTGTGCCCAAGTATCGAATCCACTCAGGATGGGACCATATACAATTATATTATGAATCGCAAAAATTAAATACTGAAGATTAATTTATCATGTCTATAATTTATACCATGATAATCTTCATTCACAACATTTTAGGGCACATTCTCTAGACCAGGAGTGTCCAAACTTTTTTCACTGAGGGCCACATTGTCAAAAATGAATACCAAGGAGGGCCACTCTCCGAGGTTCTGTCTGTTTTCTGACACATATCTTCTGGTAGTTTTTTTACTTAGTGTCCCTCTCTATAATAACCACGCAGAAAACCACACATTGAATGCTGTTGTTTAGTTGGATTATGTAAAATCACTGGCAGTAAAAAGACAATTTGGGCCAATTAAGAGGTAAGCTTGAGGGCCACAAATAATTGCTCTGCGGGCCACATTTGGCCCCAAGGCCATAGTTTGGACACCCCTGCTCTAGACAATCATAAAGCTATTGTTCAATCACAAAAACCCCAGTTCTGCATCAGTTCTTGGATCTTTCTCTGTAAATGCCTATTTAAAAGCAATTTCTAGTTTTGGTGAGACCTGTGACTTGACCCGACACCTCCAGGGACATTCATCCTAGCAAGGAAGCTTCATTCACCCCACAACAACTCATTTAGAATCACACCGACTCTGAAGTTATGTTAAAGTAAAAAGTTGCATAGAGCCCCTTTGAAATCGTGTATAGCAATTGAAAACCAAATAATTTTTCGACAGTGCAAAATCCCAGTAGAAACATGATCTGTCAAATTCTCAATGTTCAACTCAACTATCCCCAGAACAATTACAACTAAAGTAGAAAATGAAAGTTAGTTGCTGTGGACATCTTGTGTGTCAGTGTTGAACCGCCTGATCCCGGCCCGGTGTTGTTGCCCCGAAGCAGTGAAATAATTGAACTGCCAAACAATAATAACAACAGCCGGCATCAAAGAGAGAAAGCCTTACCTTATCACTTTAGTTAAATTTACTGCTTTAGATCTATTATTGTTTATTGTTTCAGCTTTATTGTCATTATTATTATTATCCCATTGGGTAAAAATCAACTGGCTGGAATATGAAAAACAAGGGCTTTTAATCAGGTTTGCTTGTTGTTTTGTAATTGAAAGTGAAGTTAACTTTGAAGACAGTGAAGAATTAAGCTTCACTACTTTATATGCAGACACCTATGGATGTCAATACAACGGCTACAAAGAGAGGATGCCAGTTATGAAGTTCCCTTAGTTTGCTAATCCCAAATGACTTCACATGGACAGTCTAAATGGACTTTCCTCCATCACCACCTCAGCAGCAGGACCATCTCCCTCTCATCCATCACCACATTAGCATCTAAGCATTCACACTCTTATCCATCACCACCTCAGCAGCAGAACCATCTCACTTTTCTCCATCACCACCTCAGAAGCAGGACCATCTCACTCTTCTCCTTCACCACGTCAGCAGCAGAACCATCTCACTCTTCTCCATCACCACCTCAGCATCAGAAACGTCTCACTCTTCTCCATCACCACCTCAGCATCAGAACCATCTCACCCTTCTCCATCATCATCTGAGTAGAAGAACCATATCACAATACTCTTATCACCACCTCAGCAGGAAAATCACCTCACTCTCATCCATCACCACATTAGCATCTAAGCAATCACACTCTTTAACATCATCACCTCAGCAGCAGAACCATCTCACTCTTCTCCATCACCACCTCAGCAGCAAAATCATCTCACACTCCTCTATCACCACTTAAGCATGTAAGCAGTCTCACTCTTCCCAATCACAACTTCAGGAGCAAAATCATGTCACTCTCCTCCACCCAATTACCACCTGACCACTGTCCTCCATTACAAATTGAGCTGCAGAACTATCTCACTTTCCTCCATCACCTTCTCAGCAGCAAATAACTGTTTTGTTCTGTTCTAGCTTGATAAACATGGAAATGACAGTATGACATTGAGCGAATCAAACAATAGCTTGCTACTCCCTAGTGTCACCAATGCAAAGTTTTCCCCCAAGCCTAGGGGTCTCCCAGGAGGGGTAGCATAAGCCTGTTTGACTTGGGCTGACAGCCTTCAGGGTTTCCATTGAATTTCTAAAAGGAAAATGGCTTGGAATTCCTAAAAATGCTGCTTGCATGTGATGAAAAGAGGAATGCATGTCACAACTGGCAAGCAACAACTGTCTACTGACTCTAATCAAAGTGAATGAGCCATGCAAGAAAGACAGGCTAAAATGATCGTCTCTTGTACAGTGAGTTCGTCCATGTCATAATTTCAATGATATTCTCCTGGGAAAGCTAAACTTTGTGTTTGGAGAAAGGGGTCCTATTGACAGAAGGAGAAGAAAGCAGAGAGAGATAAGGAGAAATGCAACACATGGGCACAATTCTCCTTCTTCTTCAAAAAAAGAAGCCTGGTGAGCCACAGTAGAATTGAAATCATGGCTATTGAAATTCAACATCAAAGGGGCAAAAAATTATACAGTTGACTTCCACACAAGCTTCAGATGGGATTTATTCTGTGTAGTTTAAATAAATAAATGCTCCTATTTTGTTGCCACAAGGAATAGGGGAAAAAAGGGGTATTAGTTGCATAGCAAGAAGGTTATGGAATCCAATATTCAGTGTTGTGTATATATTCACCGGCCACTTTTTATAAATACATGCTCATGTGTGCAAATCACATGGCCCTGGTCATACGGGGATGAGTTTAGGAGTATCCACTAAGGTATTTGATCATTTAGCCGTCCACACAGAGCCAGCGTTTTGGGAGCCCGAAAACTATCATTTTTTAAACAGGTCCCAGAGTGGGAAGATTTCAAAACACCAGTTCCGCATTTCCGTGTTTACGATCAATACGCCTCTTTTCTGAAACAATATTGTTGTAGATCCTCCTCGCTCTTATAACCTCTGCACTCTGACAATAACAACAAACATGGAGCTGCCCAGTGTTTTCACAGAACTGTCACAGCGCCACCAACGGGCCCGACATACACACTACAGGGTTTCATTGGTGCTGCGTGAAACTGTGTGGGCACAGAAATTTTATAAAACGATGGCGCCATTATGAGAGACGTTTTTGAAACTATACCATTTGGACTAAGCCTTAGGCTTGTTGTGAGTCATTTAAAACTGCTGAGAATTACAAAATGTGCCATAAACCATGATTTGTATCCTGTGACAATGGCTGCTGTTGTCTCTGAAAGCACAGAATATGCTTGTTCCAGATATGGCTTTTTTAAAATAATACACTTTCCAAAATGTAGTTTATTGCAAGAAATGGAGAACACTATTGTGGAAATAGTTGTCACATACAAAGTTATATTATACTTAAATTATATTTTGTCATATGGCGCCTACATTTTCTGTGAAGCATTTTGCAGCCAAAGCACTTCTTTGTGGTGTCCTGACAGTAAGCAGCACTGTGTAAATATCTCTTGTGTGGGTGATATCTCAAAGTTTGCTTTTTACTTTCTTTAAGTCCATTTTAACAGCCTCACAATAGCCCTGATTTCAAGCCCTGCCTGAATTCCATGCTCCTGACTCCTGAGCAAAGATGTTGTGGGTGCAATTCTCAAGCGACTATAGACTATAGTGGAGTATGCATGTCCTTCCTGTGTTAGTTCCTAGTTTTGTGTGTATCCTGCCTTAGGCCTATAGTTTCTGGGATTGGCTATATAGTCACCATATGGGGATGGGCATTGGGGCTCATTTATACTCTAAAACAGGGGATCCCAAACTTTTCAGGCCGGGACCTCCCAAAATAATGGTGAGAAAGACCCGGGACCCCCCGTTCCCTGGAGAGGTTGGAAAATAGGTCTACTGTATATAAAACATTTGAAATGCTGGTGTCATGTTTTAGCTGCGTTTCTGTTAAATTAAAGTACAGTTAATGATTAACATTTGCCTAAATGTTGTTTTTATTGAGTGTGCTGTAATTGTCATAGTTATATAAATATGTCAATTTATTGCTGTTCTTTTAGGGTGACTTTTAACATCTGTCTAGGGGCTACAGATGAAAAATAGCCTTCTGGCTAACTCTGACATATTGACAGAAATGTTTATTAATATGCATTGTCCCTTTATCAAATAAATAAATAAAATAAATAAAATGACCCCACCCTACAACAAACAGGAAGTCAGACATTGTGGATTGAAATGTATATGTATATTTAACTTGCACATACTTTGCCCGATTAGGCTGAAACCTGAGACACCTAATGACCCCCCGGCCTTGAACACATCTGACTAATATGATGGCAGTTACCTCTATAGTGCCCCCTATAGACTGAAAGAACAATTAAGTTTTATGGAATTTTACAAAATTTGCCAAAAAAATCCTTCACAAACATCCAGACAAATCAAAAAAGTCAAACAGACCCTTCCCATGTTTGTCATGGTTTGGGGGCAGGGCCTCTTAATTGCTCAATGTCTGATTAAGGTGCCCGTTGGTGAGAGTTGTGGCAGACGTACGAAAATTCTTGCCTTAAAAGCAACATTTATTTATCATCACTCTTACCATACCCTCTATTGACGTCAGTAATACACCATTCTCAAGTGTCTCATGACAGGAAACCATGAGTTAAGACAGGTGGCAAGTATTTTAGCACCAAAAGCCACAAGTGTTTCATTAAGCCACTATCCTCATATCACTGTGAAACAATGCCATGGTTTTGATGTTTTTCTCTCGAAAGTCAACCATTTGCCCCCAACTACCTAGAAAAACCATCCAATTGTTCTATGATCACAGAATTGCTCGGTCTAAAAGCAGTTGTCATATTCTCACAGTAAAGTTGAAGTAAGTCCCTCCTCCCGCCCACATAACCCTTTTTTGTGCTGCTAGACTCTGACCAGAAACAGCAGAGGAAGACTGTCTGATACAATGGAAATGTGGCCGCTATTGCTCACCGGTAAGACAATATTTACAGGAACATGCAGAGATGGGTAATAATGAGATTTTAAATAGTATACTTTTTACTTTTACTTGAGTAATATTATTTATGAAGTAGCAATGTAAAAATGTGGAACAAGTGAAGTGGTTTAGTTTATTGGATTGAGGGTTATTTGGTTGACATCATAAGGAAATTGCTGCGGTACTTGATGCAAACATAAGTTTAAACATACAATAAATAAATAATAAAAATATTATTGTATACTAAACACAAAATACAGAATATACTGAGGTAAAGTTAGAAACATACACCAAAATAAACTGTAGACTGTGACCTAATCACAGCGGTGAATATAAGAATAAGTACCAAGTACTTTTACTCACCTCTTTATAATATATGGGTATAGCTTCATGTGAAAAAGTAAGTAAGTTTTATTGTCTAGATTAGTTTGAGTTAAGACTTTATTTAGTCCTTTTGTGTAGACCTTGTTTAGTCCGAGTTTTGACCGCAGTTTAGTTGCACTGGCTGAACGCCCTTGGATATGAAGCTCCCAAAATCCACAAATCTGTATCATGTGCCTTTCACGCAGTATCATGGATGGCCGTGACCTCTTCTATTGAGATCATTTTGAATGAAACACTCAAAACAGAAGTCATTCCTGAAGGTTCCTCTGTGACTCTACAGTGTTGTGTTTGGACCAATATCCCAGAACGATTCCGGATGTACTGGCAATTCAACCACCACAGGCCTGCTGTAAATGGATCACAAAATCTATCTAACAACTTGATCAATATCCTAAATCTTAACACAACTGAAATTACAGCTGCCTGCCTGAAAAACAAAGGGAGTAATCAGACTTTGGTTACACACGTTATATCCAGCTTTTCACACAATCACAGTGGATGGTACTCTTGCCGATACCAGGGAGAAATCCCCTTTTTCTCAGAAAACAAAAGCAACTGGACAGCGCTGGTTGTGGGTAAGTATTCCTCACATAAACTGGTGTACTCAAAGTTGACATTGCTATAATCATGGTTCAGAAATAGTCAAATATCTTGGCCTGTTGTGACATTACAGATATTACTTTACCACATTTCTGTCAAGGTGGGTAGAAATAGGTCACATTTACTTGAGTAACTTTTTAAAAATGTACTTCTAAGAGTAGTTTTACCATACTTACTTACCACACTATTACTGTAATTACTATTACTGCATATTGTCATTAGGGCTTGACATTAACCTTTTACTTACTGGCCGCCCAGGCTAATATATATAAGTTACTATCCATTTAGGAGTTTTGCTAGCTACAATTAAATATTGAAATGTTGTTTCATGGAGTGCCCGATTAGGAGAGCCTAATCAGGCAAAGTATGTGCAAGTTAGAGGCTGTCAAATATACCTGACCTCCCAATTTCAATTAAAAATGTCCGACTTCCTGTATGTTGTAGGGTGGGGTCATAATAATATTTTATGTTGGGTACACTGTGGAGAATCACTGTACCAAGTTTCATTGCTCTCTGCCGAAGTAAGTGTGTCCAGGGTCCCATAGGGGTCATAAACATGGGGGGCGCTATAGAGGCATTCTTTATTTGACCTCTGTAATTTGCCTATGTACATTAAGTATACAATTGCTCGGATCACTGTGCCAAAATCCACGTGATTTTGTTTATGTTCAGCAGGATTGCGTTCACAGCTAGGATCTGCGGACGAACACCGACGTGATTCCATAATATCGCCATTTCGCCGATATAAATATTAGTTTGGCCCCACCCTACAACAAACAGGAAGTCGGCCATTATGGATTGAAAATGGGAGGTCAGGTATATTTGACAGAATAACTCAAAAAGACTTTGCTGGATCTTTTTCAAATTTTCTGGACAGTTACATATCATGAAGATGTGGAACTGGATTGAGTTTGGTACTTCTACGATTATTGACAATTAATGAATTAATTAATTAACTAATTAATGCCCTGAAGCACTTTAATTGAATTGAATTTTGGCACAGTGATCCGGGCTAGTGTATATTTAATGTACAAGCTAAATATTTTTTAAATATCTTTCAGCTCCAGAGAAAGCTCCTTTTGTCTAGAGTGACTGGTGGCTGTGGATCGCAGTGGCAGTAATGGGTTCAATTTCGATGATTACTCTGGTGATAGTGTGCATCGTACTGAGAAGACGACAACTCCGAAAGAGAGGTAACTCACTTCGTCCCAAGGCTGTCATGTCAAACCAGTCTGCCCAATCCATAATATTGTACAGTATACTGTTGTTGTGTCCCTGGGCAAGACACTTAACCCACATTGCCTATGAATGAATGTGGGTTGTGTGATTGGTGTTTGGTGATAGTCGGAGGGGCCGTAGGCGCAAAATGTCAGTCACGCATCTGTTTGTGTGGCCCAGGGCAGCTGTGGTAACTGTAAAGTGTCTTTGAGTGTGCAGAAAAGTGCTATATAAAACCGATTCTTTTGCATAAAAAAACATATGATCTTAACAAGGTCTGAATGAGGAATAAACCAAGGCTTAACCTCAACCAGGAGTAATCAATACAATATCTAAACCAGTAAACACACTGATTACTGGCTATGCATTGACTGCACTCTCTTAATTCTGAAAGTTGAAAAAGGGCATCTGGACAAGGTTTTGATTGTTGAAAATCTTTCATCTGCCAATCCAGCAGACTTCTTCAGTTCTGGTTAGAAAGGTGGGTGAGCTGAGATTATAGG